>JAIUZE010001570.1:0-105430 GCA_022085475.1 Heliosperma pusillum | reverse complement strand
CGAAAAGCTTGTCTTGATGTTCCATCTTGGTCCATGTAGCGGGAGTGAGCAATCCGATGTCGATCTTTAGTCTTCTCAAATTACATTTAATAAATTACAAATATAAACCTATTTACATTCTAATTTAAAAAAACATAACTTCAAAGAAAATAAAAGGAGATTCGAGATCTCAAAATTACATCAAGATCATGTTTCCATCATTACGAAAACTTAATCAACTAAGGCCACACTAGGTAATAAAAATTACAACCAATTGCAAAAATACGTAAATAAACCATTCAACAAATCATTCAACAAAATAAAATGCATCAACAATAAATTAATCATTCAAGACATATTTCCTTAATTATGTAGAGTAATTTATCCAAACCACCTAATTTAAAATGATCAAAATTATGTGACAATTCCTTAATTACTCACAATAATTCCAATCAAACATAATCCAATTTTTAATTCATATTATCGTATAATATGAATTAATCCAACATTATTTTAAACCGTTTTAAAATAATTGGGTATCCAATAATTGTGAAATTTTTCACAACAACAATCATACATTATCAATATAATGCATAAACAAAAATTCGGCCAAAAAAAAAAAAAAAAAAAGCGAATTTTTTTTTTTATTAACAGCAGCCACGGCTGTTTTTTTTTATTTAATTTTGATGTTGCTAATATTACAAGATCGGTACAATAATCAATATTTAATCTTTATTCAACATTGATTCAAACTAGATGATTCAATTTAACAAATTAAAATGAATATCTAAATCATGATTAAATCGATTATCTTAATATTTGACTAATCATAATTGATTTGAACATCATTAAAATTAATGAATCATGATGCAAAATAAAAATTTAACATCATGTATACCGAAAATATATAGCAAAACAAATGTACATAAACATTCAAAAGCAATTTCCATTTACGTTTTAATTTAATCCTTATTAAATTAAAACATCTACAAATTTATCATATTGTCATCTTAACATATTAAAACAACAATATCAATAAATCAAAATGAAAAACAAGAATCAAAATAAATAAATAAAACAAAACAGACGAAAAAAAATTCAGCCAAAAAAAAAATTCTGGCGAAAAAAAATAAATAGCAGCCAAAAAAATCAGCCGAAATATTAAAAAAAAAATTCTGAAAAATTTAATTTAATATATCATCATTTATGAAAAATCATATAAAATAATTTTGTAGCCTTGTCTCTGATACCACTTGTGGGAAATATCGGTATATTTCATACATGAAATTTAAGGATTATAACGAAATTATAATATATGAAATACGAGTCATAAACGAAAAGTATAAAGATTAGAATCAACCTTTGATCCTAGCAATATGGCCTAAGAACAAATATCGAAATCGATATTCTCCTAATTGTTGCACCCAAGATGCTCTGAGAAATGCCTTTTCTTGTGCTAGAATGAACACCAAAAATTACCGATGATTTTTGTGTGTAAAGTTATTGTAATTGTGATGATGAGAAAGTAGAGAAGAAGAGTTTATATAAAACTCTCCTTCTCTCCTATTTGGACCGTCCAACTAGTAGTAGAGTAGAGGGAGGAGTCTTCCTTTTTTTTCTTCTACTTGTATTAGGAAGTGGAGTCAAGATAGGAGTCTTCCCTCTTTTATTTATTTAATGTATAATATGTGTATGTATTATTATTGTCATTTATGTTGTCACATATTAATAAGTTCATACAACATCTTGTAGTCGATTTATTAATACCGGTCTGACATAATTTATTATGACAATATCGTATAATATATACGTCAACTATAAATATCGTATATTTATAATTTGCTAATTAAATATAACAGTTTATATTTAATTACAAATTAACATTTAATTCGTTTAAGCTTACATTATTTAATCGTATTAAATAATTACATTATATACATTAATTAGATATAACAGTTTATATTCAAATACAAATTAACATTTAATTCGTCTCAGCTAGTATTATGTAATCGTATTAAATAATCGTGTCATCATTTCATTGACTAACCTTTTAGTCATATACATCGACTAACCTTTTAGTCATATAAGGCATCAATATGATTATATTTTTCATATAATCATATCTCTCAAACACATCCTTTAGGTGTGACTTTTAGGGACCAGTTGATCACCGCCATTAAAATGACAATAACGTCAAACTTCTAGCAAGCCAACCGTTATCGATAAACGTTAATCAACTAATAAGAATACTAAGTATACCTTGTGAACCTGTAAGAGATTTATACACGTTATCACACTAACTGTGGAGGACACTAGCTCCAACAACTACTTATTGATCCACGAGGAAAATTCAAACCTAAATGGGCTGGGCCTTTCTTAGTCAAATCCATACTCTCAGGGGCTCCAGTTTGAATCACATACTTAGATGGGAACGAATTCGCTAACCGTACCAACCTAGACCAATTGAACTGGTACTACCCTTAGCATAGATTGAACAATAAAAGGGCGCACCTCGCGTCAACCCACGTGCCGCTCATGCGACACGAAATAAAACCAACCCTGGCCAGATAATTAATGTCACCATGCACTTGCATTTTGACGTTTGGATAATCCTCATGTCATCAAATAAATTGAATTGTACTTCTTTTGGGAGTAAGCAGGACACATGCCATCTTTTTCTAAGTTCATTACAAGTTCATTACAAGTTCATTTTTTCTAATGAATACGTAGGCAATCCTTCACAGGATTCAACCCGTCACTATTTTAAATGTAAATAGAAGGACATTTGCATTTGCATTTGAAATTCGACAAGAATAATGATGGAAAATCTCATCAATTTCTTAACTAAACTAAAAACTTTATTCATTACTCCATAATTAATAGTAATACGCCACATACATAAAAAATGATCGAATAAAAGCTAGGTTAGGATTCTAAAAACCCTACAACTCAAATCATACTAAATAATATAATATGACTAAGGCTATTCTTCCATCTTCCCCTTGCCTTTGTCACCTTTGTCATTCATTTTGTCTCGACCACGAGCCGGGCGCTCTTGTGCTATCTCAGACCTGATAACCAACGGTCTTTCTTGCAGTCTAGCATTACCGTTTCTATCCATCACCTTCCTCGCTGTAGGAGTAGTTTTCGGTTTCTTCGTTGGATGAACAACCAGGAATCTGGCTTCTTTTTCCCCTTTAGTCATATACTTTTCTTTCTCCTAAGCTGCCTCGCGGATTTTTTAATCCACAGGCACGTGTTTCCTCAGTTTCTCACGTTCCTCAGGAGTACTAGCCTTTCTCCATTGCAAATATTGAAAGTTCATAGACCTTAATTAGACTCTTCTAATTAGTTGCTAAATTACTTGTTAATTTAGTATTTAATGATCTATGTAACATGCATGCAAATATAAAGACATTTATATAAAGGAAGAAATTTCCTCACATTGATATGGAAAATATATGGGCACAACAAGAACTCCTTCTTGTTGTTTTTGAGCTACAAATATGGATGAACACAAACAATCTCCAAAGTAGAAGATCTCGTATTAGTAAATATTAGTATTTGAGAGTTTTTAGTGAGAAGAAGAGTTTTAGAGAGAAGTAAACAAATTGCACAAAATGAAGTAAGTAGAAAAATGAACACAAATGCTCATTTTAAAGGCCATTTGGCCGGACCATGTAGTCCACAATTGGACTATTATTTTGTTCAATTTGATCACATGCATTAGAGTGGAGTGTTGTAGAAAAGATGATGATTGTTTTATACTTGTTATGTCACTTTCAAATGCTAACTAAAGAGTTACAACAAGAACAACAATCATCACCATTCTAACTACAATGTAACCGGCCATCATGGCCTAGTTTGGTCCATATTGATTTTTGATATTTGTCTCACAAATACTTATTGATCATATGGTTAATTATCTTGTATAATTAAGTGTTAATTTGATCATATAACAATTATATGATTCAATTAAACAAATAATATGTACTTAACATTTTAAGTAATATTTTACCATTATATCAATATATAATGGGTCCCACAATGCTTAGTTAATTTATTTTACAACTCCTTGTAAATATAATTAACTAATTACCTCTATCTCAAAACCTCAACTAATTTAGTAATTTAACGATTAATTACTAAGTTAAATCTTATTTAATCGTATTAAAATAAGATATAAATTTATTAGTCAATTATCGCATAATTGAAAAATAAGCTTAATCGAATTTGAGTTCTTAACTCAATTTCTAACAATTAACTCTCGTACATATCGAATATATGTAATGTACTAATTAACTGTATCGTATACAAATAATTAGTTACTATTTGGATTTTATCCTTTAGGTGTGACCGAAAGGGATCAGTTGATCACCGCCGTCAAACGACAATAACGTCAAACTCTAGTCAGCCAACCGTTATTGATTTACGTTAATCAACTGACTAATCATATATATAGTCAATAATTATCCCAATTATATTCCATAATAAGATTTATTATGTGGCGCACTATTGTGGAGGACACCTACTCCAACAATCTCCCACTTGTCTGACACAAGTGTGCGTAACCGATTCTCTTGTCTCTTTATCACATCTCCCACTCAACGCAAGGTGTCTTTCAGGTCGCACTTGCGATTGACAATATCTAGAGTGGTTTTCTCGATAGGGAGAGTAACTGTCTGACCGGAAAATCTACCATATATCTCTTTCCGAGCGTGGCCACGCATTTACAGTAACTACTCCTCGAGTGGCCTAAAGATGTTTTTTTACCCAACGTGGGTGGACAATTCCCGTTGATCCATCTACTCTGTATAATGCAGATCACCATGATCCAGAAGAAGTCCATCGGCCTCCTTTTACGGCACGACCTAGAACATCAACCAAAACCAATCGGAAACTGCACCGACTCAGATAGACGGTCGCCAATCAAAAGAATCGACTTATAGGAATAAGATAGAAAACCCTGCCACGACCAGGCATCAATTAATTGATTTAAGGGTCTCTACAATGTCACTGTCCGACAGAGTGTCATACAGTCTGTCTATGTAAACGACCAGTCATCTCCATGACCCCATGGTGCTGAACCAACCATCGATCGACTTACAATCTAGTCATTTCGAGACTCACCTTCATTGAGTTTAACTAGAGACAAAATACTAAAGTTTCGTCCTTTCACTTGAATAGGGTCCAACAAATCTTTTCTGATAACAAATATGACATTTAGTCCACTAAATAAAGGAGTTTAAAATAAAAACTCGAACATGATGCCATTAATCATATTGAAATAATTACTACAAATAGCAACATTCATTATTACATATTACATAATCTAAAAGAATTCTGGCACACGTCTCAATCCCATTGTGACGACATGACCATCATGCTTAGCCTTCGATAAAGGCTTGGTTAAAGGATCAGCAATGTTGTCATCTGTCCCAACCTTACAAATGTCAATTTCCTTTCTGTCCACGTAATCTCTAATTACATGATATTCCCTAAGTACATGTCTAGACTTGTTACTAGACTTGGGCTCTTTTGCCTGAAAAATAGCCCCACTGTTATCACAATAAATTGTGATAGGATCTTTGGCAGTAGGGACTACTGTTAGTCCTTCCAAAAATTGTCGAATCCACACAGCTTCCTTTGCAGCTTCAGACGTTGCAAGGTACTCTGCTTCTGTTGTAGAATCCGCTGTAACGCTTTGCTTGAAACTCTTCCAGCAAACAGCTCCTCTATTCATCATATAAACGTAGCCGGATTGGGATTTCATATCATCCCTATCTGTTTGGAAACTGGCATCTGTGTAACCCTTTACACGTAACTCAGTCTCGCCTCCAAACACTAAGAACGAATCCTTGGTCCTTCTTAAGTACTTAAGGATGTTCTTTACGGCTATCCAGTGACTCTCACCTGGATTTGCTTGTTAACGACTTGTCATGCTCAAAGCATATGCAACGTCGGGACGAGTGCACATCATAGCATACATGATTGATCCAACGGCTGAAGCGTAAGGGATCAATTTCATGCGTTCAATCTCCTCGGTTTTCGTAGGGCACTCTGACTTGCTCAAGGTGATCCCACTTCCCATAGGAATAAAGCCTCTCTTAGAGTCTTTCATGTTGAACCGATCAAGAATCTTATCAATATAAATCTCTTGACTTAATGCTAGTATCCTTTTAGATCTATCCCTATAGATCCAGATACCTAAGATGCGCTGGGCCTCTCCTAAGTCTTTCATTTGGAAATGTATTCCAAGCCACTCCTTTACAGAAGTGAGCATTGGAATATAATTCCCAATGAGTAGTATGTCATCTACATACAAGACTAGAAAAAGTTACTTTACTCCCACTAAACTTCATGTATAAACATGGTTCCTCGACACTTCGAGTGAAACCATTTTGTTTAATTACATGATCGAAACGATGATTCCAACTCCTGGATGCTTGCTTAAGACCATAGATGGATCTCTTAAGTTTGCATACCTTCTTAGGGTTTGATGGATCCACAAAACCTTCAGGTTGTGTCATGTACACTTCCTCTTCTAGAATCCCATTCAAGAAGGCGGTTTTGACATCCATTTGCCAAATCTCATAATTATGAAAGGCGGCAACCGCTAAGATAATCCTTATGGATCGAAGCATGGCGACTGGGGCGAAGGTTTTGTCATAGTGAAGACCATGAACTTGGGGTGAAACCTTTTGCCACCAATCTAGCTTTGTAAACATCATTATGTTTGTCTATGCCACTTTTGATCTTATAGATCCTCTTACACGAAGAGGTTCGTTCCTCCTTAGGTAAATTACCAAGTCCCAGACTTTGATTGTCGTACATAGAATCCATTTCGGATTGCATGGATCCTAGCCATAGCTTGCGTCGGGACTCGAAAATGGGTGCTTTGAGGTAGTTAGGTTCGTTACTTTCAAAAAGTAGCAAATTATAGTCATCACCTTCCTCTATAATACCAAGGTATCTATCAGGTTGATGACTAGTTCTGCTTGACCTCCTGGGTTCTGAAGGAATAATGACCGTACCAGACGAAGAGGGAACGTTTTCCTCGTCGTCCTTTTCGGTTTGTGGCTCGTGGACTTCATCAAGTTCAAATTTTCTCCCACTCTGTCTTTTAGAAATAAAATCATTTTCTAAAAAGACTGCATCACGAGACACAAACACTTTGTCCTCGTGTTTATTGTAGAAGTAATAAGCACGTGATTCCTTTGGATATCCTACAAAAGACATTTGTCAGATTTGGGTGCGAGTTTATCGTCAGACTTATTCTTAACAAAAGCCTCGCACCCCCAAATTCTCATAAATGACAAATAAGGAACTTTTCCTGTCCATATCTCATATGGAGTCTTGTTTGCCGCTTTAGTCGGGCTTCGATTTAGTGAAAATATTGCAGATAAGATAGCAAAACCCCAAAAATAATCATGAAGCTCTGTTAGACTCATCATTGATCGAACCATATCTAATAAAGTTCGATTTCTCCTTTCGGATACACCGTTAAATTGAGGTGTTCCAGGAGGAGTCCATTGTGATACTATACCACAATCTTTCAGGTGTGAATCAAATTCATGGTTCAAGTATTCACCACCACGATCGGATCGTAGGGTTTTTATCTTTTTATTTAATTGGTTTTCTACTTCATTTTGAAATTCTTTGAACTTTTCAAAAGCATCACTTTTATGCCTCATCAAGTAGACATATCCATATCTACTCAAGTCGTCGGTAAAAGTAATGAAGTAGTGATAACCACCTCTAGCCCGGATAGTCATTGGACCGCATACATCCGTATGTATAAGTCCTAATACTTCACTTGCTCGTGTCCCTTTTCCCATAAAAGGAGCACGAGTCATCTTGCCTAGAAGACAAGATTCGCATACGCCATAAGATTCGTAATCGAATGGTTTGAGTACTTTAGATGAAACAAGTCTCTTTATGCGTCGTTCGATTATGTGCCCTAAACGACAATGCCAAAGGTATGATTGATTAGGTTCACCTGTTTTGAGCTTCTTGTTTTCTACATGATAGACCTCTTTTGCAATATCTAGAACATAAATACCTCCAATAGAAATGGCCTCGCCATAAACCATTTCATTAAAAGCAAAAGTACAACAGTTGTTCTTAATACAAAATGAAAAACCTTCCATGTCTAACACGGAAATGGAGATAATGTTCTTGGTAAGAGTTGGTACATAATAGCAATTATTTAAATACAACTCTAAACCATTAGGCAAAAGAAGAACGTAGGTGCCCACGGAAACTGCGGCTACCTTAGCTCCATTTCCCATGCGTAGGTCCACGTCACCCTTGGCTAGTGCTTGCACGTCCCTCAGCCCCTGTACATGATTACAAAGGTGAGAACCACAACCGGTATCAAATACCCAAGAAGAGGTACTAGCAAAGTTAATATCTATCATATAGAGTGATGAAAGAATTTTACCTGACGTTGTCACACAACCGTCTTTCTTGTCTTTCAAGTACTTGGGGCAATTGCGTTTCCAATGCCCTTTGCCATTACAATAATAGCAATCCGCCTCCGCGTGTTTGTTGACTTTGGGTTTGGCCTTATAAAAGACCTTTGCCTTTCCCTTGCCGGATTTCTTGAAAAGAGTCTTACCCTTTCCCTTGTCCTTCCTTACCCCAAGGTTCATGTTCTTCATTTTCATGGAAAGAACATCCTTGGGTTCACTCCCACTAGCCTCCATGTCCCTCTCAGCTTGGGTGAGGAGTGCATGGAGTTCATGGAAACTCTTGTCCATGCCATTCATGTTATAGTTCACCCTAAATTGGGTGAACTTAGGTGAGAGTGAATGAAGGATCTTACCCACCACCAAATTCTTCGGAATTTTGCACCCTAGACGCTCTAAGGTGTCCGCGTGCTCAACCATTTTGAGCACGTGTGGGCCAACCTTTTGGCCCCTTTGAAGCTTAGTGTCAAAGAATTTCGTAATTGCCTCATATTGGAGAATTTGAGGGGCTTGCGAAAACATCGAAGTGATCCTCGTGAATATCGCATATGCATTGAGAGAGATCAATTGGAGTTTGAGTTTGGGTGAGATTGACCAAATCAAGACATTCTTGACGTCATTAGCAACCTTCAAATAAAGGTCATATTCGGCCCGAACCACCGCGGACGATCTAGGCGCGGGTTCGGTGGGAGGCTCTTCGACCAAGTAGCGAAGCACGTTATCGGATAACGCGGCGCTCTTGATCGTTGATTCCCATTCAACGAAGTTACTTCCGTCATCCTTAAGGACACATTTGTCCATGACGGACCTCAACCATGAGTCTCTACCCAAGGTTGCAACGTTTGATGATGTTGACATTATGCGAATATGGTAACTACAACAAAAAGAAATATATAAACATTCATTGTTAATTTACTTGAAAAACATTTTAACAAGTTAAGCATTCATATAATGACCTCTCACTAAATTATATAAATGATTCCAAGACCCATCTTTAAATAAAAATAGTCATCGCATGCTACTTTTTATCTAGAAATGGTAAGTCGTTACTTGACTAATTCTACCCTTAGAACTCTTGGTTGACGGATTTCAACTAAATCCATCTCCTAGTCCCAAGATAACGCTTATCTCGTTGAGTCCAATCCAATTTTAGCTTGTGATCGTATCACCCTACTTACCCGAGGTAAAAAGGGACCCACGAGCGTGGTAGCCCTAATGAACACGGGATTCATAGGTGTTATTAATTGGTAAGGCTAATCTCAATTTTTAAATATGTGAGAGATCTTGTCAATTTAGTTATTAATTCCCTATAAGTGAACTAAGTCGGTGAATTGTGAGTAACGTTGAATTGACAATAACGATAAATTAAATGCATGTGTGACGATTTTGGCATGAGCGGAAATAAAGCAAGCAATCAAGCAACAATAAAATCCTAGTATGGCCACCTAGCTAATCAAATTAACTAGATAGTTACAAATTCGGAAACCAACTCCTTGGTCCCTTGCCTCTTCACTTGGAACACCTTCCAAAATGGCACCGTCTTGAGGGAGTCACCGGTCTTCATAAAAATAATTACAAATATACAAATATACAAATTCCTATTATACATTTATTCTATAAAATAAAATTATTAAATTATACAAACCGGCGATACGAGATCGCAATAAAATTACAACCAAACCGTTATTCCCTTACATTACGGGTAATAACGATAAAAATAACTAGGCCATACTAGGTACAAAATTTGCATAAATTATTAAATAAATGACATTCATTCATTCAACCATAAATAAAATAAATTGCTGCAAAATTCATGCCAAAATCGTCCTAAGTTCATTCATGCTCATTGTAGCTCGATTTTTCCGGGATTTATTGATTTTTAACCATTAAAAATCACTATCAACATTTAAATCGCATTTAAATTCAAACTAATTAACTAAACTGATTTAGAACTCAAAATTAGTCACTACTAATTTTGTTGGTCATTAATTAGATTGATTTGATTTCATTTGCTAAATATTACGGTTTAATCATAACAATTATGAAATAAAACCAAAATAAAATATAAACATCATAAAATTTGAAACCAAAAATTTTGTACATTCTGGAAAATTTCCAGGAACTATAAAAATAAAAAACATTTGCTCAAAAAATTTAAATTAATTTTATGAACAAATAGCTTTGTATTTAATGGTTTTATCAAATAAAAACATTAGATATAGTAAAACAGTGAAACAAATTATGAAATTTCACCAAGAGTATAAAAATCATAATATAAAATGTACAAAAAATTTTCAAGACCATAAATGGACTTTTCAATTTTATGAACATTATAATCTCATATTATCGACTTTTATCGTATAAAAATCAATGAACATGCAATACATAATTAAAAATCATGAAATTTTACATACAATATGTAAGAAATGCATGTGAGATCATATTAAAATTTCATGTCCAGAATCAACATGCAACTATTTTTAGTTAACTTTTAACTCATAAAATGCATGTTAACTCGGTTTAAACGCCAAAAATTAAAATAAATAGCAAATTAATCCCTAAAATCACGAAATTTAACCACAAACATTTTGAGGTCAGTAGGTATACATGCACCAAAAAATTTTTGTCAGAATCGTATTTTAACTCAAAATCTTTGATTTATTAGTTATCTCATAACTTTAATAAAAATGTCCAAAATGAACATGCATGCTACAAGCTAGCTCTGATACCAATTGAAAGTCCATAGACCTTAATTAGACTCCTCTAATTATTTACTAAATTACTTTTTAATTTAGTTTATAATGATCTATGTAACATGTATGCAAATATAAAGACATTTATATAAGAGAAGAAATTTCCTCACATTGATATGGAAAATATAAGGGCACAACAAGAACTCCTTCTTGTTGTTCTTGAGCTAATAATATGGATGAACACAAATAATCTCCAAAGTAGAAGATCTCCTCTAAGTTGCACCAAGATTAACCCAAATAATCTACCCTTATTATTAACTAGATAATAAGATAGATATTATTCTACTAATATTATGACTATATTACTACACTAGTAATACTTAGTAAATATTAGTGTTTGAGAGTTTATAGTGAGAAGAAGAGTTTTAGAGAGAAGTATGACAATTGCACAAAAATGAAGTAAGTAAAAAATGAACACAAATGCCCATTTTAAAGGCCATTTGGCCGGATGTTTAGTCCACATTTGGACTATTTTTTGTTCAATTTTGGTCACATGCATTGGAGTGGAGTGTTGTAGAAAGGATGATGATTATATTCAACTTGTTATGTCACCTTCAAAAGGTAACTAAGGAGTGTAAACATGAACAAAAATCATCACCCTTGTAACTACTTCAAAACCGGCCCTCTTGGCCTAGTTAGGTCCATTTTGATTTTTGATATTTGTCTCACAAATACTTATTGATCATATGGTTAATTATCTTGTATAATTAAGTGTTAATTTGATCACATAACAATTATATGACTCAATTAAATAAATAATATGTACTTAACATTTTAAGTAATATTTTACCATTATATCAATATATAATGGGTCCCACAATGCTTAGTTAATTTATTTTACAACTCCTTGTAAATATAATTAACTAATTACCTCTATCTCAAAACCTCAACTAATTTAGTAATTTAACGATTAATTACTAAGTTAAATCTTATTTAATCGTATTAAAATAAGATATAAATTTATTAGTCAATTATCGCATAATTGAAAAATAAGTTTAATCGAATTTGAGTTCTTAACTCAATTTCTAACAATTAACTCTCGTACATATCGAATATATGTAATGTACTAATTAACTGTATCGTATACAAATAATTAGTTACTATTTGGATTTCATCCTTTAGGTGTGACCGAAAGGGATCAGTTGATCACCGCCGTCAAACGACAATAACGTCAAACTCTAGTCAGCCAACCGTTATTGATTTACGTTAATCAACTGACTAATCATATATATAGTCAATAAATATCCCAATTATATTCCATAATAAGATTTATTATGTGGCGCACTATTGTGGAGGACACCTACTCCAACATCCTCATCACCACCCAACATGGCCACGGTCACCTCGAGGGCGGCAATCCCAGCGTCCCTAGCATCCAGGTCCCTCAACAGGCGAGTTGTCTCCTCCCGGAACTCCGCTAACTCTCGCTCCAAGTCTCCCTGTGAAGAAATGCCTTATGTCAATCATTTCATTTCAAAATACAAAAATACTATAAGAATGAAAGGGAAAGAAAGATCCATACATGTCGATCCTGACCACCTGAGAGCGCCTCGATGGTCGTGGCCCGCAATCGGTTCAAATAGAAATAAGGTCAGATCAAAAGCATTCTTATGCAGGGAAAGTGAAAGGAAGATAGCCAAATCTTACCCTCCTCACTAAATGCTACCACTCCTCCAAGCCAGCATCACTCACTGCCTCACTGAAATCACGGAGCTCCGAAGTCGTCGTAAAACCGGCCGCATCAGTGTACTCCAACACCTCGGGGTAAGCTGGGGGCTCGACGCCCGCCACCTCAATCTCCTGAAAAGGTCGGATGACTCTTTAGTTGATGATCATTTGTCATTTTTCAAAAAAATTCAATTCTAACAAAAACAAGAAATGCTTACCACTATTGGCCAGTACGCCAGTCTCTAGGGAATGAACCCGGAGTACTCCTCACCAGGAAGCAAGAGGGCGTCCGCACTCGCACCGGCCAAGTTAGCCTCTCTCTCAGTGTCATAGGACTTCCTAAATATCGACCCCGGAGGATTGATGAGGACCGTAAAGGTGTCACGACAACACTGTCGGGTCAAACGCTCACCAATGTACCACACGGTCCCAGGGGCGTCCTCAACAACAACCGATTCGAGCTCCTAGGACGCAAGACCTCGGCCACAAAAGCCGGAGCATCTTGGTAGTCCCCTTAAGGTCCGGGAACCCACTGAAATAAAGAAACAAGGAGGTCATTCCTATGAGCAGTTCTAGAAGAAGGGTCATTCAAATGATCATTTCTGAATGAAAGAAGAAATCAAGATACTTACATGATCCAACTACACGGCATTCACGCCCCTCCGACAGATATCGTAAGAAGAACGGTGGCTCTTCCAACGACACATCACCCAATCTCTCACAATGAGGTACGCCCTCGTCTCCGGCTCTGTCCTCTTGGGCATGATGCCCGGGAAGTAGGACTAAACCTACGCCTGCAAACAAGACAATAATCGCTTAACAACAAATATCGATCTTCCGATAAAATGCAAAAAGAGAGAAAGTTCATACCTCCAGCAAGAACCCAGCACCAATAGTAGCAGGAGAACTCCCCTTCTCCATCAGCTCTGGTCTAATCATGGCCCTCATGTAGCAGGTGAGGACCGCAAAACTAGGAGTAACCCAGTGCCAACGACCAAGGCTACTCATGTCAGACAAAAAGGGAAGAAGGTTCGTCGGCAGCCTCTCCCCCTTGTCTCCGATGTAAATCGAATACAAGAACCATCACAGCCAAAGTCGAACCCTCTACTCAGCTGTACAAGGAAGGGGAGGTACCATCTCCCCACCTATCCTCACTCTAGCCGGAGTTCTACCTGCAAACTAGTCTCTAACGTAAGTGCTCGAAACCAAACAGTGGATGGTAGGTTCCCATGTCGGCAGGATCCAGCCTATCAAACTCCTCGCCTCCTCCGAGCCAACCCTCATAGCCGTCGACGACCACTCTAGAGACTCTTCTCTGCACGGCAGACCAGAAATCATGTTGTAGTCCTCTAAGGTGACCTCCAGCTCTCCAAAAGGCATATGAAAGGTCGAGGTCGTATCCCAATACTGATCAAGAAAGGCCCGAATTAGGCTAAGGTTAGCCAGAATCTTCCTCGCCCTGATCATCCTCTAGGCCCTAACCAGGTCTCCGAAGACACCTACCTCGACTATAGCTCTCTCCTCCCCCGCCACCCTTTTATAGGCCTGCATCATGGTCGTATAGCCAGAAAAGGTCCTTATGTTCCCAGCATTCTGCATCCATTCAGTTCAAGTAAAAAAAACATCATTAGCATTTTAGAAATGAGAAATAAATGACTAACGGATACAAAGAATGTCGGACAATAACTTACCATGCTCTGTGCGGTCCGGTAGGACAAAAGGCTCTCCGCCGCCCAAATGAGATTTCTACCATCCCATTTCTCGGCCCACTTGGGTGCACCCAACAACTGGCGTCCACCTCGTCCTACATTGGCCCTCCACGGGACCTCCTTGGCCTCCTCAAACACCTCAGTCGGTACCTCTTCTCCCGCATGGGAAGAAGAAGGCTCAAGGTCTACATCCATAGGGGTTACCTCCGACGTAGAAGGAATATCGCCTGCAAAACCAAAGTCATTTCAAGCACGTTTCAAGACATTTGAAGCGTTTTCAAACTCTAAAAAGAAGTTTCCGGTCATCTTTGGCCATTTCTTCTAAAACCCGGCTACACATGTAGGGTAGGGTCAAGTCAAGTATAGTTCAAAGTCTAATCATGGGTTTGAGTCGAAAATTCGACAACATTTCGCTATAATAGCGGTTATGTCCTAAAAAAGCGTCCAGCATAAGCCGTCGCAAATCAAAAATATAACTCCACAGCAAGTTTACCCATTACACAAGGGTTCCCAAATACCAAGTTTCATCCAAAATGGACAATCCTAAGGGGGTTTTCGAGATGATTTTCGAATCAGAAGAATGACCGTCACATTTGTTTAAAAATTTGTCGAAAACGCGAAAGGAATACATGGTTATGTTCCTAACAAGGCCAATTGTTCATTTCTACAATCAATTTTTATCATACAAATCAAATGGAAGCAAACCCCCAAATTTTTGACATTTTCAATAGGATGAACCCTAATTGCTAACTCTAATTCAATCAAAATTAGAAGTTTAAAGCAAACGATAAGATACATACCTTGATTATTCGTGTTCTAGGCTTGGATTAATCAAATTTTGACGGATTTTGGTTGGAATTTGAGAGGTTTCCGAAGGTTTTGTGTTTTGAAATAATGAAGAATGAGTTCGTCTGTCGCGCTTTTATTCAGATAGGGATGAGCTCGGGAAAGGACGCGGCAATTGCCGCACCTCTTCCAAAGGTTGCAACTCTTGCTGCGCCTTTTCCCCAGCACGATTTCACTTCAATTTGAAAGTTCGTTACAAGCTAGTTATTTGTGGGCCCAAATCTTGTGCGCCTCCTCTCCGACATCTTATTTCAGAAGCTCGATTTCGTTTTCAAGACTCGCGCTTTGACAGGCCTCAAAATCATCACGTTGCGTTATCATCTCAGCAAGACCCACCTTTCGGACATAAAATTCGTTGCCTGTCTTTTATCGTCGTAAATTTGTTGGTCACAACCGAGCAGATTCCTCGGAATGATTCGATCCAGACAGTCTTCCGCATAACCAATCCTTTCAATATATGTTTCCCCAACGAGAGTTCGCCTGCGGACAGAGACAGGCAGATTCTCGCATATGACGGCTGGCGAACCTCACCACGCAACCCCACTGGATGGCTGGCGAGCCTCAAATCGCAACCTCGGTTTAAATAAGAAGATGCCTCAGGTATAACGCCTTCTTATGGCTGGCGAGCTCTTATACGTATCTAATGGACATTAAACGACCCTCCCCGATGGTCGACATACTTTAAAATGTTACCGACGACATGTCCTTGGTTCAGACCCCTTGAACCGCCTAGCGTCGCCTTAGTCGTCAGGTTGTAATCTTCGATTGACTTGATGGCTATACTTTGACTTTTTCCTTGTCCAAGCCTCGGTCAAATTGGGGGCTCTGTAGATACCACAGTTCTACACCTTCCGCCAACCTGCAGTGATGATTAGGCCGCATGTTTTGTACGCGGAGCAATTTATGACAATTTCGTAAGTTTATCGTCAAGTGATAGCTCAAATACTTGTGTCTACCCCTTGGTCGTCATCTACGCACCTGATAAGTAGTATTTTAGTCTCGTTTTACCCCTCGTTTTTACTTTTATTCAACTCGATTTTGTGCGCGTTTATCGTAAAATAGCTCATTTTATATATTAATTAGTAATTTATTAGTTTTATTATAATTATTATGAATAATTGTTATTTTCGTAGAATTAGATACCGCTTTTGTTAATTTAACTTTTGCAGGTACCGGATCGTGTATAATGAGACGAGAACATAAGAAAGATTAAGAAGAACGATAGAGTGAGACGAGATTTAAGACGAGTCAAAGTTCAAGCAAATGGGTGAAATAAAAGGATCTCCATGTCAAGTGTCAATGCCAGCACCTTATAACCCGCAGCAACTCCGTCACCTCCGTCTATCTCATCATTACCGAACCTCTAGATCTGCCACCATAGCTCGGTGCGAATCAACCCCGAGCTTAGTTCACCAACAACTCAAAGAACCAACAGTCTTCGTTCCGAGATCAAGCCAGCCATAAGCAGCAGCATCACCGTCGCTCACCATGAACTGAGCACCAGCTCTTCTACTTCCTCTCTGCTCTATCTGGCGTTCACCCAACCACCGTGCCATAGCCAGCCACCATTAGCACCATATCAATCACACTACCACCGCAACAATGCACCATCAGCTTCAATCAATCACCACCGCGCACAGCAACCAAGCAGAGGTCACCAGCCGGTCGACCGGCAGCGGGGTCGCCGGCTGGCACCCCCTTTTCTCCCTCCATTTGTGCGCGGAAAACAAAGAAGCATTATTGGGTTCCCAGCCGGTCCACCGGCTGCCGGGTACCTGGCTAGGAGTCCCTTAGCTTATTTTTGCCCAATTCGAAGCAGAAGGTTCCGAGCCGGACCTGTGGTCGGCCGCCGGCCGACCGGCTCAGACCCTAATATGTGAGATGGTTGATTTTGTTGTTTTGTGGTTGCTTTTTGGAAGGTAGAAAAAAGAAATAGAAAAAAAATGTGAAAAAGCAGGGGGTAGGGGACGCAGGAAAAGGCCAAAAAGAAAGAAAAAAAGAAGAAAAAAAGCATAAAGGAGGACAAGAAAGAGAAGGGACGGACAAAAAGTCCAAGAAACAATAATATAAATGAGACACACCCATTAGAATTAGTATTAGACTAGTTAGATATTTTTTAGATAGACATTTAGACCGTCTCTCTAGAAGAAAAACCCGTCTCACTAGATTAGATTTTCTTAATTTAATTTCTTCCTTTAATTCTTCCCCAAATTTTGTAATAGTTTACGTCATTCGGATTTTGTATAAAGATAAGAACGAAAGATCGAGTTTTTATTCAAAGTTCGTATCTTTTCCGTCTCGTCTTTGTTAATCAGTAAAGATTCAATCTTTCCTCTTTATTTTCATATTAATTTTCATTTACTTGTCATTTAATTAATCTTTCATGCTTGTCTAATTAGTTTACATGTTTAATATTTCTTATTTTGCTAGTTTTGTATCCAAGTTTTCATCTTTAATGATTTTCCTTATTAATATGAGTAGGTAGTGTATTACTAAGGTAGATGGGGGATTCAATGTAGGTATGTGGGTCAATTATGGTAATTGGGCATAAAGATTGAGTCTTTTGGTAGTGTACTTGTCTTGTGCACACAAGGTGTTTGTAGAAGTGCTTAAATGAATAGTTTGAGTTTTTCCCATGTTTAGTTACTAATTTGAGTGAGAGCTTGACTTGTAATGTGTTTGTGTGCATTTTGAATGTTTAAGGGGAGGTTAGGGCGAGATCCCGACCGATCCTTGGGCTAGGGCTTGTCTCACACCGAGAGGTGGAGACTTGCCTAGAGACCGTCTTGCACCGAGAGGAGGAGACATATCTAGACTTACCATTAGACTAGTTTTAACCCTCATCATAATCGACCTATACCTATATTAATGAACCCATTCACCTTAGTCTTTTTTAATCCTTGTTTAATCTTTTCTTGCTTCATTGCTAGCTTTAGTTATTACATCTAGCTCGTCTTTAGCATTTGAACCCCTCATCTTCGTCCGTCCTTTGGGTTCGACCTCCTTACCCAACTACATTATTTAGTTTGGTATTGAGTCTTATAAGTTTTGTTTGACCGTGGTTAGGGCGACTAACCCCACGTCAGCACCGGTGCGATCATTTTGACAGTCATAAGAGTTTATTTGGAGTCCGGGTCAAAAACCGCTTCATTTTCTATAAACTGTTTTAAAACTCTGAGTCGGAACGCTCTAGAATATTATGATTATTTTATTATATATTTCAAATTCTATCTTTTTTAATAAAAATTATCATGTATCCTTTAAGAAGGGAAGTGTATATCAACCGCAATTTCGTAATAGAAACGTGAGATTCTTCCTTCCGTAGCAGGAAATCTTTAAGGAAATGACGCAGCAGGTGCTGCGCCTCTTCGAAGGATCGCAGTCCTGCTGCGCCTCTTCCCTGGTCTGTTCTTTCCAAAGTTTGAGTTGTTCTACGACTCTTTCGCATTTTCTACTATAAAAGGAGAGCTATGTTCTCACTTATAAGGCACGCGAGTGTTCTGCCCCCTCTCTTCTCTCTTTGCATTCTAGACCTTGCTATAAGCTATCGATATCTATGTGCTTGATCAATCGACCACGTAAGCTCATATCCTTCTGGGTACCCATCACGTTTGCATTTGACCGACCAATTTGACCATTACACAATTAATCAACTTAATCAATCTTAGTCCTCTAATAAGGGCACTTTATGCATACATTCGACTCGGGCTATCGCTAAAACGTTAACTTAGTTATTCTCGTTTCGTCAACATGTAAGTCTGAGGGTGTAAATCTCGTCTTTTATTTATTTGTATTATTTTTATTTATTGTTAATATAAGGTCCAAGTCAAAAATAAGCTCAAAACCGATTTTAATCGAAACCTTTTTTTTTATCAAAACCTTTTTAGTAGTCATTAGACGTCGAGAAGAAATGCAGAAGCATTTGCGCCTCTTCCAGAAGTTGTCTGTCCTGTTCTTATTCTTCTTCTTCCTCTGGTTTCTACGCCTTTGTTTTCCTTTTCTTATTTTCTCTTTTCTTCGTATATAAATCGTTTATTTAATCTTTTATATATCGTTTTGGCTCTTGACTTAAATCCTTAATAATTCAACATTAGTGGATTTTTGTCTTTTGATCAAATTAGGGTTTTAGAGGTTCGATTTCTTCATGTCAAATCTCTCGATCAATTGATGATATAAATTGTATAATAATTAATATGATTAAATCACTTCCACTTGAGTCGTAGATCGATAATTAATCGTAAATACACCAAAGAACATTAACTACTCGTGATTCTGACTTCACAGTCAGAACTCAACTCAAGAACAGACGTATAAAGTGATGCTCCTCTTCCGAAGGACACAGCTGTTGCTGCGCCTGTTCTGGGTTGACTTCTGTCCCTGAACTTCTGTTTTTGCCTTGACGTAGCTTTAATTACGTCATTAATTAACTATTAGTAGTGTTATCGCTCCTAATCTGTCTTTTAGTTTTTCAAACCTTTTCCTTTTCTGTTTTGAGTATATTTGTGACGTAGATCCCGTAATCCTTTGTAATCTTTGTTATCCATTGTAGTCTCATTTAGTCTTGTAATTGTATGCTTTTCTTTGCCTTTCGCATGTAATTAATCCTAAATCTCAATTTCGACATAATTGAGTGCTAATTACATGTTCAACGAAATAGTCTAATTCACATGCTAGGATTTAAACGTTGGATGTTGCATTGCATGCATATAATCGATAACATATCAAATACGAACGATTTCCTTAATCATTAGTAGAAGTCGCGCTATCGAGGCGGGCGGGATTGGGTGTTCGATTAAAAGAGCTTTCTAATACGTACCCTCACCCCTTACTCCAGATCTCTGTGAAAATCCGTGTTCATTGGCATCTACGAGAGTCATTCTAGACATAGAATGCTAAGGGTAACGAGTTTTTAGTGTTCATGTCATTACTTTGTGTCTTGACATGGCATAAAGTATTCGAATGGTTCCAATTTCCCTTAAAAATTGGTGGCGACTCAACAAAATGCGTATCACTGCGCTTGTTCCGGTTCGTGGTCCCGCCGTGTACCACACATGGACCACCTTGTGAGACCAAGCAGACAGAAGGCTAGACCTAGATTTCGACATAGCTACTTAAATGTGTGATTTAGCGATTCTTTTAGGTCGGTGCATTCATACTCGGTCTCTATAGGTTGTGAGTAGGCTCCTTGCGTGGCATATCAAATCACCACGCATAAGTCTGTCGTTTTTTCCTTAGGTCACGAGATTTATAGTTTTGTGCTCATAATTTGAAACATTTTCGTTGCATTTAATTTTCGAGCCTCACATTGCCAAATAAGCCTAATTTTCGACCCTTTAGATTAGGACCGATTTTTGCATCCCCTTTGTGGCTTAGCCTTTCATTTGGCATAACTAAAATATCAACTACATCCCATAAACAACCTTCCTTGATCAAGAAAGCTGTCGCTTTGTTTTTGGTATTTTGAAAAGGGAATTAGAGTTCTAATTGGTGAACTAAAGCTAAGATCACTTGAGTTGAAATATTTGGTTTATCTTTGGTTCTGAATATGAATAAAAAGGTTTTATAAAAGCAAAAACAAAATACAAAAGAAAGAAAAATACAAAAACAACAAAAATCACTTTATGTTTATTTATTCTATGTTTTGTGTGAGAAAAAGTCGAGCAACGCTCCTTATCCATCATTAAGTGAGTAGAAAAAGTCGTTGCGTAATAAATGGATATTTGATGTTTTCCAAGTGAGTCGGACTTTCAAGTTTGATATTTTCATTTGTTTGAATATATTGGGAGAAAAGAATTTTTGACAATTTCTTGATATGTAACTCCACATCTTCCATGACGGTGCTTGCACCAATCCTGTTTCGACCCATTACCTAGCCCGTTACAACCCTTGTTTCATTTTATGTGCATTTCCAGTTTTACATCTCATATGTGATCATGTAGGAAAGGATTCCTCATTAGATTGCGGGCATGCCTCACAAGTCGAGTAGTTGAGTGATTTTGGTTATTTTGTCACAAAATCGTCCGTTCTTAAAATGAGTGACGAGTGAAAACGAGTGAAAACGTATAAAAAAAAAAGTAGAATTTTGCGCATCAAATTACAGTAGTATCTGGAATTCATCAATTGCTAGTACGTCTTGTTGCCAGCGGTTGTCGTTTTCTTGGTCACCATGAAAGGCGGTAGTGCGGTTTACTTAGAAATTGAAAGTGCAGGTACAGATTAATTGAATTGAATTAAGACGAATTCAGACCACCTGGTGATCGATTGGCGGGTGGTGGCTTGTAAGATGGTGCACGAAGTGGGAGCATGGCGGTGAAGAGTCAGATGATTTTTGTCGATGTCGGGTTCGGAATCACGCCATCACTGTTGTTGTTTGTTTACTGAGCGAAGAAAATCAGAGGAGGCCGCCGTGATGTATGCGTGACAGAGAAGTAGGACGGTGGTCGGATTGATTTGAGGAAACGTGAATGAAGCCATGGTTGGTGATTGCACCCGATGGTGCTATATGGTGGTAGCTTATGAGTGATGATATGTACTCATATACGCAGTAGAGTGTTGATGATGTTGATGGCGATAACAGGTGCCGAGCTTGTTTTTTAGTGCATCATAGTAGTCTTGTGGGCACAACCATTATGGATGTTTGGTATTGAATTGGAGTGTACACTTTTTATGATTCAACGAGATGAAGGAGAGTGATAATGGCCATGGGTTTAATGATTGAAAAATCTATTTGGCAAATGAGGCCTTTTAGTGGATGTCAAATTTGGACAATTATATTTACTTTGATTTCCTCTTATTAATTGGCTCAAATGCTCCACATAGATCACGTTGTATTTTGATTTCCTTACTTGAACCGCCTCCACTTTATTTCCCAGCAAAATATAAAGAAACGATAGCAATTCCGAGTCTCTAAAATATAATGATTATTCACAATAGTTATAATAAAGCCACTAAATACTAATTGACATATAGTATGAGTTATTAATCGATTGAAACTCACAAAATTGAGTCAAATAAAGGATTAAATGGGAGATAAAACGCTACTAAAATATTATTTATCAATATGCAATCACAATTCACAAGAGACCAATTGGATTCTTCTTAAAGATAACACAGAATAATACAAGAGTAACATAGAATAATACAATAACACAAGGGTAACACACAATAACACAAGAATAATACAATAACAAAAGGGTAACACAAAATAACATAAGTGTAACACAAGAATAACACAAGGGTAACACACAATAACACTAAAGTAACTCTACAATAACATTATAGTAACAGTACAATAACACTAGAGTAATACTATAATAACAATACAATAACACTAGAGTAACATCATAGTAATTGTAGAGTAACACCCGAGTAACAGTACAAAAACACTAGAGTAAGTCTATAACAACATTACAGTAACAGTAGAGTAACACCAAAGTAAAAGTAGAATAACCATACTAGTATACACTACAATAACACTAGAGTAACTCTACAATAACACTTTATTAACAGTACAATAACACTAGAGTAACATCAAAGTAAAAGTAGAATAACCATACTAGTGTAACACTACAATAACACTAGAGTAACTCTACAATAACACTAGAGTAACACTATAATAACAATACAATAACATTAGAGTAACATTATAGTAATAGTAGAGTAACACCCGAGTAACAGTACAAAAACACTAGAGTAACTCTATAACAACACTATAATAACAGTAGAGTAACACCAAAGTAAAAGTAGAATAGTAACAATACTAGAGTAACACTACAATAACACTAAAGTAACTCTACAGTAACATTATAGTAACAGTACAATAACACTAGAGTAACACTATAATAACAATACAATAACACTAGAGTAACACTACAATAACACTATAATAACACTAGGCGAACACAGGTAAGAAACTTAGCAATTGAGTAACACTAGAGTAACACTAATATTACTATTATCTTATTATTACTCTATTGTTTAAATATGTAATTCCATGTGGAAAAAAACTTACCTAAACATTTATGTTATATATCAATCTCAATTAAGCAAGTTTTACTCCAAATTATCGTACCACTAGGTCCTCTACCATACTCAAAATTGGCATAATGTACTACTTTTTGTTAAACGAGTTGTAGTACAAAAGAGATGAATCTAATGTAAACACATTAGACAACTTGTGGGATTTGAACCCACATCATTCATGTTATTACACGATGTTCTGTCGATTAAGCTAATAGGCTTCATTTTACACATATTGACTAACAGAAAAAACACTAGTATATATAAACAAGATTTGCTATTGGCATTATTATAAGAAATACAAGCAAGCATTATTTAAAAAACTACTTAGAAATTAAAAAAACACTACTTAGATACGAGGCTATACAAAATAAGTTTCAATTGTTTATTTTACAAGATCACTATCAATACTCAATAGAATAACCATGTGGCAATAACAAGTTCAATATGAACATCAATAGAATAACCAACAAAACTATGTTCAAAATAAAATTCGAATTAATGAGCAAATTAAGATTCTGTGAGCTTTCCTCAGCAATATTTTTCTTTAAACTCACATCATCATATATAGTTTATGCTCCTTTATTCCTTATCGCCGGATATCTTACCGCCACCGTCGTCTCTACAATTATAACCTCGCCGGAATCATCCTCCGCGCCATCGGCCGCTGTCTGACCGCTCAATGACGGATTTCTTATAAAACATAAATTTGAATCACATAACTTTAAAAGATGAAGAAAGATTTCAAAAAGTATCGGCAGAAAAGACAAACTAGAATGATTTTGATTCTGAAAACGTCTTTGTCGGTCGAAATTATTACACCGATGGCGAAGGTGATAGAGATGGTTGTACGACAGTGCTGATGGATCAGAGAAAGGAGGGAGCATATGAGCATGGTTGGAAGGGAGCGAATTCAGGGATGTTGGAGTGGCACACCAGCGTGGTAGGTGTCGGAAGTCCGACGGTGATGATATGGAAAGAAGATGAAGTTTGATTATTTATGGTGTTAGTTTTAATTTTTGGGATTTTTCTTTCCTGTTGAGTGGAGTGAGAGTAGTTTTCAGGCTTTGATTACTTAAGTTAATAAATAGTAGCCGTTGATCTAACTTCATTCAATGGCTTAGATTTGTAAGTACCAACTCACCATAAGAGACTAGACTCACAAGAACCCAATTTTATATATATATATATATATATATATATATATATATATATATATATATATAGAAATAGGATCACATAAGTCCACCTTTCTTAGGTGAGTCCATGAGTCCTAATATTGATCATTAGATCAAATGAATGAATGGTTAAGATTAAATCAAAAAAATAAAAGACTAATATAAAACCTTCTAAACCCACCCAAACCCTAATCTGGAAAACCTAAACCCCTCTCTCTCTACCCACTTCTCTCTCCACTTCTCTCCCAAACCAGCCACCTCCTCCAACCGCCTCCTCCAACCGCCTCCTCCAACCGCCCTTTTCCTCCAGCCGCCACCTCCTCCTCCTCTCGGCTTCCCTCTTTCCGCGGCCGTCATTCCTCCCCACTCGCCGCCTCTCACCACCTACCAGGCCTCCCACGCGGCTGCCCTCCGTCCGCCTCCCTCGGCCTCTCCACTCGACGCCTCCCTCTGACCACGGCTATCCTTGCCGCCTCCCTCTGACCACGGCCGTCCTTGCCGCATCTCCCCCTCGTTTCTCTGTTTTTGTTGGTGGTTAATGCGACCTCTTTTCAGATCTGGTTTTTTTTAGGTATGTTTGTGGTGGTGAGTGGTTGTTTATGGTGGTCGATTAGAGAGGAGAGTATCGAATGGTGTGGTAGGGGTGGGTCTGTTGGTTTGGTGGCGGTGGCGGTGACGTTGGGGATGTGGATGGGCTGTCAGAGACGGCGGTTGTGGGGGACGGGGCACTGTCGTGGTGGTGGTATGTTGGTGGTGGCTACTTTAGATTAAAATTAAATAGGTGGTAAAATACTAAAGTTACACACTTTCAGTTAAAATTTGAGTTAAAAATTAAAATAAAATTATATAAAATTGTGTAGTTGCAAATTAATATATTCCTAATTATACTAATGTAAAATTAGATTTAAAGTCACATAAATTTTGACTAAAATTACAATTCATTTGACTAAAGTTCCAAAAAATTGGTCTAAAGTTACATAAGATTTGGTGAAATTTACATATAATTGGACTAAAGTTATATAAAATTTAACTAAAGTTACTTAAAACTGCATAAATTCAAATTAATATGTTCAAAATCACATTATATAACATAATTTCAAATTTTTGTATTAAAAATGACCTTAAAAAACTAAAGTTACGCTCACAAAATACTGAAGTTACACTCGTAAATGAGTAAAGTTACATATATTATTTCTTAAAATTACATAAATTCAATTTATTATATAATATTAATTTTATTAGCATAAAGTTACAGCATTAAGGGCTGAAGTTACACACATAAATGACTAAATTTATATAAAGTTACACTTTTAAGGGTTGAAGTTACATTCGTAAAACACTAAAGTTACATAAAATTGTTATAAAGTTACAAAAATTAGTTTTATAATTTCAAAATTTCAAATTATCATTAGTTAGTAGTAGATGAGTGCATTAATGCTTCTAATCTCATCCATCCATCTCTTATAAGATCTAATGGCTTAGATTAGGACTTAGGGACTCACCTAAATAACAGGACTTACCTGAACCTGACTCTATATATATATATATATATATATATATATATATATATAGAGAGAGAGAGAGAGAGAGAGGGGTTCTTATGAGTCCACCCATTTTTTTGAGTCCATGAGTCCTCATCATAGCCATTGGATGAGGGAGATGGATGAATGAGATTGTAGAGACAAAAACACACTTAACACTAATCATTTACCTATACACTAATTAATTAACTTTCTCTCTCTAGGCTTTAGTTAATCACTTTTAAGCACTTTTGAATTTCTGAGATTTGTGAGTGTAACTTCAGCCCATATTTGTGTAACTTCAAACTAAAATGTGATTTCGACTATATAAATTGAATTTATGAAACTTCAAGACAAGTTTATGTGATTTTAGACTTTTTATGAGTGTAACTTCAGTCATTACGAGTGTCACTTCAACCATTATTTATGTAACTTCAAACTAAAATGTGATTTCGACTACATAAATTTGAATTTATGAAACTTCAAGACAAGTTTATGTGATTTTAGACTTTTTATGAGTGTAACTTCAGTCACTACGAGTATAACTTCAACCATTATTTGTGTAACTTCAAGCTAAAATGTGATTTCGACTATATGAATTTGAATTTATGTAACTTAAAGACAAGTTTATGTGAATTTAGCCTTTTCTGATTGTAACTTCAACCATTATTTGTGTAACTTCAAGCTAAAATGTGATTTCGACGGTACAAATTTGAATTTTTGCAACTTAAGACAATTTATATGATTTGAACCTTTTTATGAGTGTAACTCCAGTTTTTACAAGTGTAACTTCAAACCGTATTTGTGTAACTTTAATTTTAAGACATAAGTATGTAACTTTAAGACTTGTTTAGGTAACTTTAGTCATTTGAAAATTTTAATTTAAGTTGATTTAACTTTAAGTCATATTTTGGTAACTTTAGTCCTTACTAATATAACTTCAGTTCTTAATTGTACAACTTCAAGCATAACTTCAGTCTCTTAATAGTATAACTTCAGTATCTTAATAGTGTAACTTCAGTCCCTAAAAGTGTAACTTCAGTACTTAAAAGTGTAACTTCAATTTTTAATAATGAAATTTTAAGACATGTTATCTTTAGTCATTACTAGTGTAACTTCAGTCCAAAATAGTGTAACTTCAGTACAAAATAGTGTAATTTCAGTCCAAATACAACATCAATCATACGAAAATCAAAACATAATAGTGTAACTTAAGCAAAATCATACTGTGTAACTTAAAACATATAAAAAATAAATTTGAAATCAAATCATACTAAAATCATACCATCTATCATACTAAAATCATACAAAATCTAAAATAAATAAATATAAACATAACAAATTTGGGAAAAAAAAAACATAAAACATATAAAAAGTGTAACTTCAGCAAAAAAAATGTGTAACTTTAATCATTATATGAGTAACTTCAGTTACTAAAAGTGTAACTTCAGTCATTATATGTGAAACTTCAGTGAAACAACACCACTAACCACAAAAAAACTTGTGGTTTTTAGATCTGAAAAAGTAATAAACATAAAAAACTTGAAAAATAATAATGAGATCTAAAAAATAAAAACATAAAAACTTCAGTTTTTAATAATGTAACTTTATTATTTAAAAGTGTCACTTTAAGGCTTAATAGTGTCATTTCAAGCCTTAATAGTGTCACTTCAAGCCTTAAAAGTGTCACTTCAAACCTTAAAACTGTAACTTCAAGCTTAAAAATGTAACTTCAAGCCTTAAAACTGTAACTTCAAGCCTTAAAAGTGTAACTTCAAGCCTTAAAAGTGTAACTTCAGTATTTAATTGTGTAACTCAAAAAAATCAGATCTAAACATAAAAAATTATAAGAAATAACAAAATTAAAAAACAACCAAAACAAGAAATTAAAAAAAACAACCAAACAAAATAAGAAATTTAAAAAAAAAAACAAAACAAAACAAAACAAACAACAACTACCCACGACCGGCCCTACCCACGACCGCCCCTACCCCAGCCCCACACCGGCTGTCACCACCACCTACCCACGACCGCCCCTAGCCCATCCCCACGCCTGCCCTGACCTCGGATCTGAAACAAACAACAACAACAACCAATTAATCAACCCGACAACCACCACAACAGGGTGGGGGTGGTGGTTGTTTGTTTCAGATCTGGGGTCGGGGAAGGGAGGAGACGCCGACAGAGAGTGGAGGGAGGCGCGTGGCGAACGGAGGAGAGGAGGGAGGGTGAAAAAAAAAAGATAAAAGAAAGAAAAAGGAGAGGTAAGGCGGTGATTTTAGTGTGATGGATGGGCGGTGAAGGTGGCCGTGGAGGACAGTCGTGGAGGAGCGACTTGAGGAGACGAGGAGCGGCGCGGCAGCAGCAGAGGAAGGCTGGTGATGCGTGGTGGGGGCGGTGGTGGGGGCGGCAGATAAGGGCGGCAGAGGAAGGGGTTAATTTTTGGATTGTTTTTTTTGGGTTTTTTATTTGAGAGTATTGATGAGAGATAAGAAAGGTAGACAGAGAGTGGGGGAGGTTAAAATGAGAGAAATAAATGAGGGAAGGGTATAAGTATTAGGGTTTGGATCATTTGATGATCGGTTTGTCGTCAAAACAAGCATCAAAAATAACCCAATAAAAGTAGTATAAAGGGGTCGAAATCCACGAGGATGGGGGAGGTCAACTACCAGTTCGATTGAATCCTATTCTAGCCTAAAATATGACGGATTGGAAAGTTAACTAAAAACTAGGAAAAACAAGCAATTGCTAAGTAATAAGGATGAAAACAATTAGGGGAAAGGCTAGGGTAAAGGGTTCACCTTAGGGGGAATAATGGGTTAGTCGGGTAACTAGCAAGGGGGGTAAATAATTTGAGTAAAATCGATTGCTAATGTCTCAACAATCGATAATCATCAACAAGCTATCGCATTTGTCTCAAATCACCCATATAAACACTTAGTCTAATCGTCTCTACCACCGTCGCTTAAGAGAAGATCAAACCATGCTTGATACAATGGTAACTTTCGTTCACACATTTCATCAAACACTTGGTGTTCATATGGGCAATACCCAAATCATTTACCACAAACTTGCTAATTAACCAACCTAATACCCCACATGATCCACCCTTAGGCTCCCCTAAACCCTAGAGGATAATCTACTCACACATGGTAAAGGAAATCAAAACACTAAAGGGAAGGGGGAGTTCAATCAACATCATGCTATGAGAAGAATAAAGATAATAATCAAAAGATGAACTATAAACTAGAAATGGAAATTAATTGCATAAACAATAAAAAAGATGAGAGATTTTATACCAAACAAACTTATATTGATGAATATGGGGGAATGTCTTCACCCAAGTCTTCAATACAAACCTCAAAAATGAAATGTAAGACTAGAATCAACAACTTGAAATGAGAAACTAAACTAGATTAGGGAAATATTAGGAGAGTAATTAGGGATTAATTTGGGTTACAAATTTCTAGGGTTTCGTGCTAAGGAGAATGTTAAAAACTGCTTACAAAATAATAAGGGGGGGTATATATAGGTCTCTCGAAATTAAGGAAGAAATTAGAAGAAGAGGGCGAATTTTGCGATGTTGTGTTCCCGGCCGGTCGACCGGCCGCCGGGCCTCTGACCGGCCTGGGACACAACAGTGTCTTCAGAAACTCGCCTTCAAAATGCTTCAAAATCTTCTAAGTATGGGAAAAAGGAGGTCTGGGCCGGTCGGGCGGCCGCCGGTCCCCCACCGGCCTGGAGCACCAAAACCCTCTCATGTGGCTTCTGATGTAGGCGCAGGCCGGGTAGTCGACCGGCCGCCGGTAGGCCGGCCGGCGCTACCTGGGGCCTTTTCTTCACTTTTCAACTTCTTTCATTTGTGGAGTGGTGGTCTGGGCCGGTTGGCCGGCCGCCGGTCTGGGGACCGGCCTGGGCCACCTGATGACATATTTCTTCATTTTTCAACTCATCTTCGAATCCCGACTCATGCAATGTCTTTATGCCCCGATTTCCTCATTTCCGCCTTAATTCCTGCAAATTGAGATCAATATTCATAGCGCGGGAAATCGGGAAATAAAATGCAATTAAAGACACGCAAATCCGTGTAAACGGACCAAAATGGGGACGAAAATGAGGTAAAAAATGTGACTAAATGAATGCTTATCAAAATTCCCCACACTTAAGACTTACTCGTCCCCGAGTAATTAAGTAAACAAAAATCGAGACCCATAAGTACCCTAATTCAATACTACACTAATACTAAGGCTACAACCTAAACTATTAATAATATCCGACGGTAGGCAATTAACGGGCCTCCTCCGTCCCTTCAACTCACAACGAGATACTCATGAGGTAGAGTACTTCCTTGCAAGGCAAGTAGGGGCTTGCTCAAAATCTCGACGCATCCAAATGAAAAACACGTAAGAACACGACAAAGATGCATCTAACAAAAGAACAATCACATGCCTCATCCATGTGACGGAAATATCTAAAAGGAAAACCGTTTAAATAATGCATGATCCTTGTAAGCCACTAATATCATAAAGCATGGAAAAATATTCGCCTCCTAGCGGTGCAATTCTAATGAAAATTTCGAACCCCGTCTACTATTTGCTTGGCCAAAAGCGATAAGATGGAAGATGGAAATGAAATCCTCGTGACGTTATTAAGCACAATAGCATATGGAATTCACGTTTCTCAAATAAATGAGACACAAGGGTCGTCCCGCCTCACTATGCAACTTCAAAGGTGAATGATTCAAGAAGGATAAAAGGAAATTGAGATTTGAGTCTTATTGCTTGGAAAATTTTTCATTTCACACTTTGCTTTCTTTTTCTTTTTCTTTCTTTTTGATTTGCATTTTGGTTTGCAATTTTTTGGCATGAAAGCACACGGTTTCCGTCAAGGACATGCGGTCGGAACCAACAATAGGGGTATCCCCACCGTAGTGGCATCGAAAGGGGGCCTAGATATGGGCTCACTAGAATCCCTAGAAGTTCCGTTTTGCACTTCCTCGACGAAAACAAGAAAAGATGATAATTGACTCAATATTTTCAGCTTGTTTGATTTGTTTCCTTTTTTTTGATCAAAAGTGGAAGAACAATGAATCATGGTTGGTTGCATAGCAAGAACGGTCACCTAAGAATTCTTTCTACCATCGGAATAATCACATCAATCGAGGGTGTCGAGGTGGAATAAGCGCAAACTCGTGGCTCGGCATTAGTAGACGGGTTAAAACTCACTAAAAATGCACAACCCAGGGCGTCTAAAATTCCACGATTAAGATGAACACTTTATGAATAAAAAAGTAGCAAAAATGGACTATGCACATTCAACAAGTTTTCCAAAAAGACAATTATTAAAACATTTTTCTAAATGCAACTATATGCCATGATGCAATCTAGCATATATACGACTTAAATGCACATGCTCTAACCGACTATATGACACATAAGCTAATGCTATCTCCTAACAGCACACAAGTGGCACACACGCCAATCAACAAAATTCACACCATCGTCATCAACACATCCCGTCCTCAAGTAAGAAGGAAAGGAGATAAGGGAGAAGAGAAATATGAAAGATCTCACCAAAGCGTCTTCATTTTCCCTTTTTTCGTGCCTCTTATGATGTGGGGCGCACCTATGGATGGGGATAAAAAGAAACACACGGCAATATAAACAAAATAAACTATATACAAACTAATCTAAACATATATTTTTTTTGGAAAATTTTCAAATTTTTCGATTTTTAGGCATTTTTCAACTTTTTTCAAAAATCAACGATATATACAAAAGAAATAAAATCCTCCCCACACTTAAGTCTTACTCGTCCCCGAGTAAGTGACTCAAATATGGAAGGAGAGAAAAAAGAAAAGGAAAAACAAAACAATCTTTTTGGGGTTTTCAATTTATGGGAATTCCCTCCCCACACTTGGTATTTACATGGTGTGAGGGGTGAATTCAAAACAAATAACATGTTTTTGGGTTTTTTAAATGTTTTGAAAAATAAAAACTTGTTTTTGGGGTTTTTTGATTTTTGAAGAGAAATCACAAAATGAACAATATATACAAGAGGGTTAGTTCTAAGTAAATGCATGAACTAAATAAAAGTCCTAAAACTAAATGCAAAATGATATAATACAATGTCATGATCTAAGTAAATGCAAACTACACTATGTGGATGCAAGGCTAACATGTGACGATATGTTACAAAATTAAATTCTAATGCAAGCCTAAATGGATGCAACTAAATGGATGAAACTAAATGGATGACTAGGCTAAGATATAATACAACTATCTAAATGCATGCGAAAATGTAAATATGATGAAGATTTGGATTATAAGGGATCATACTCATGGGTTTCCGGCCTCAAGAGTATCCAGTGAAATCAGAGGATGTAGTATCAAATTGGCCATGACTGGCCTCAGCAAAAGACGCATCTACATCCTGGGCTCCCGAACCAGAGCTGCCACCCTCCACAATCTCGAACCGTGGACCCATTCTGTCAAACCACTCGGCGTTCTGAGCCGCAATCTCTGGGTCCACCTCCTCCTCATCAACTACCGGCTGAGTAAAACCCGGCGCAGAAGAATAATAGTCTGGTTGAACATTGAAATCACCAAACACCCTAGAACCCTGATCATGCACGCCTCTGGCCACATGAAATAGGCGGATGTGGGCCACTGGCCCCTTATACCCCTCCATACACCAATTATGTAAGAAGGGTATTGGCCCAAGGGCCAAGTCAGAATACATCCTGTCATCCGCTGGACCAAAAGAGCTCTATCACGAGCTTCATCCTCACGCAACTTAGCCGCCGCCTCTCTCTTCCCTAGCCGCTGACTCTCTCTCCGGCTGCGCCTCGGAGGCGAAAGTCATGTCGGCACATGATGAACTGGATCAAGGAAGGATCCAAAGGTGGGTAAAACGTGGAGTTGGTAGAAGTAGATGCGTCGGGTTCGGGCTGAATTGGTGCCAAGGGCGCCATGACTGCTGATGATAGAAGGGGGCTCATTAGTAATGGCAATGTGGTGGGAAGGTGGGGCCCCGCTCCTCTCTCCTAGTATTAGTGACGGGGGGCGTAGGATCTCGCCTAATGCGGTAACTGGTAGCAAAGGATCTTCCGGGGTTTCTTCAGGTGGTGGTGGAGGGTTCTTCCTCCTATAAGGGGAGAAGATATATGAGCAGCTATCAGGAAACCAACTGTCATAGCAGCACTGATTAGGGAGGGGATAGAATTTACCCCTCGAATCCTCCAATAAGTTTTCCGTCATTTTTTTCAACTTCTCTGTGTCTATGTGGTGTTCCAGTCTGTGTGCGTATCGGGGGTCCAGCGGTTTATGTATACGGCCACTCAAGCTTCTTAAAAATGTAATCCTCCGTCAACAATGAGTATCCCCCTAAACACCTCAAATTACGCTCATCTAGAGCATCTCTACAAAGGACATGAGCAATCTTGGTAACAATCCCCCCTAAATGGATGCCGGTAGGGCTAAACGGGTCATTGGCAATTTTCTGGAAGTGGATAACGACATGATGACCGATGTTGATCCCAAATTTATGCGGCTGTTGGAACAAGTAAGCCGCCAAAATCGAAAGCTCATCGGCCCTAAAATTATGACACTCCTCTCTCCCAAACAACGTCCAACCCATAACCCTATGCCAAAACCTAATAGGGGCATTGTGGCAAGCATTTGCCGGCCTCTTAGTTCCCTTCTCAAACTCAAAACCCGATATAGCAGTCCACACATCATTCACATTAAAGCTTTCGGGGACCTTGTACGACTTATGAAATTTGATCCCTAAAACTTTACAAAATTTCTCAAGGGGAAGGTTAAATGCAGTATTAAGAAGGCGAAAGGAAACAATTTTGACCATACCCGTATTTCTATCCTTCTCATGACTAAACGAACTCAAAAATTCCCAAGTAAGACGGGGGTAAGTACGGAAGTGCTGACCGTATAGTTCCCCCATCCCCAACCCTTTGAAAAGTTCAAGAGTGACCGTATCAAGGCCAAGGTTCCGCATAGTATTCCGACAAATAAAACGGGAGTGGGGAAGAGGTCTACGCTTTAAACATTGAAATTTACCTCTTGCGATTTCACTTACGAAGACGATATCCGGAAAATCGTTATCCGGACCCATTCCCGCCGTCACCTGCTGAAGCCTAGCCTCCAACTCGGCCTCAAGTTGAGCTCTTGTCCTTTTCCTTGGTGGTTGTTGAGCCATGTTGAATTTCGGAATCTTCAATTGAAAGAGGGAAAAATTGGGGTTTTTGAGGTTTTGGGATGTATTTGGGTGAAATAGTGGGTTAATTAGTGGGTTGAATGTTGGATTTGGTGAATTTTGTGGTGATTTATGTGAGTTGTTGTGAGTTTTGGTGGGTTTTTTGGTGGAGGTTTGAAGGAAGAAGGAGAAAGAAGGAAGGAAGAATGAAGAAGAATGAAAGAGAATAAAGGGCTCACGAGTGTTTTAGCTCTCGGGTAGGGTTCTGGGCCGGTCCAGGCACCGGCCGCCGGTCGACCGGCCTGGACCCCAAGTCAAAATTCGATTTTTTGGATTTTTTTTTTTGATTTTAGTGTGTTCAGGTGGTCTAGGCCGGTCGGCACACCGGCTGCCGGTCGACCGGCCTAGAACTCGGCTCAAATTTTCAACCTTCAAAAATTCAGCAAAAGTGTGCTCTGGGCCGGTTGTCAGACCGGCCGCCGGTCGACCGGCACAGAACACAGCCCAAAATTTCCCAAAAAATTCGACCTCTGTGATAATGTGCTCCAGGCCGGTCGGCACACCGGCTGCCGGTCGCCCGGCCTGGAACACCTGCTCTTCTATTTTCAACTTCAAAACTCACCTTCTGGAGTGCTCTGGGCCGGTCGGCAGCCCGGCTGCCGGTCGACCGGCCTGGAGCACGTCTACTCTTCTTCACCTTGTCTTCAAATTTACAACAAATCCCCAAAGAAACCCAAGTCACCAACAATATCCACGCAACCAACATAATCCCAATGATACGGTTTCAAACCAAACCCGACTACAAGTGTTTCAAAATTTCCTAAAACTTCTTCCTATAGACGGAAAACCCGAGTACACAAATCCAAATCTTCACAACTATTCCTAATATGCATGCTATATACAAAAAATTGGTGGTTGTTGAGGGACTCCACCAAACCTATCAAATCACAAGAGTTTACAAACAAGACTCCTCCTCGGGAAGTGGATCCCCAAGGAAGAGTACTTCCACCGTTCCCTTTTCATCTCCATCGAAATATCTTTTCACTCGATGCCCGTTGACCTTGAAATTACCCCCTTCTTCGCTCCAAAGTTCAAAAGCTCCATGTGGTGAAATGTCGATAACTTTGAAAGGACCCGACCATCTAGAGCGTAGCTTTCCCGGAAACAACTTGACTCTAGAATTATAGAGTAAGACTTGGTCACCCACTTTCACATTTTTATCAACCAATTTGGCATCATGCCATTTCTTTGTTTGCTCCTTGTAGATTTTTGAGCTCTCGTAGGCATCAAGTCTTAGCTCTTCAAGTTCATTCATTTGGAGAAATCGTAGCTCTACGGCCATATCAATATCAAAGTTCATCTCCTTTAAGGCCCACCATGCCTTGTGCTCCAACTCGATTGGCAAGTGACAAGCTTTTCCATAAACAAGCTTGTAGGGAGTTGTGCCGAGTGGAGTTTTGAAAGCGGTGCGAAGGGCCCATAGAACATCCGGAAGCTTTTGAGACCAATCCTTCCTACCTTTGCTTGTAGTTTTCTCCAAGATAGCTTTTATTTGACGGTTTGAGACCTCTACTTGCCCACTAGTTTGAGGGTGGTAGGCAAGAGCGGTCTTATGAGTGACACCATGGGAAGGAAGTAAGAACTTGAAAGTGCTCTTCCTAAAGTGCGAACCCCCGTCGCTAATCACCACCCTTGGGGTCCCAAATCTCGGAAATATAGTGTGTTTGAAGAGCTTGATAACAACCTTAGCATCATTTGTTGGGGTGGCAACGGCTTCAATCCACTTGGACACATAGTCCACCGCTACCAAAATGTACTCATTCCCACAAGAGTGGGGAAATGGTCCCATGAAATCAACTCCCCAACAATCAAAAAGCTCAATCTCAAGAATGTTTTGAAGGGGCATCTCATTCCTTTGACTAATATTCCCCGTTCTTTGGCACCGATCACAAGATTTGACAAAGTAGTGGATAGCCTTGAACATAGATGGCCAATAGAAACCACCTTGTAACACCTTTGCAATGGTGCGAGATGTACCAAGGTGGCCCCCATAGGCCGAGTTGTGAATTCTATCAACTATCTCCATACCTTCTTCTCTAGAAACACATCTTCGAAACATGCCATCACCACACTTGCAAAAAAGATGTGGGTCATTCCAAAAATAGCGTTTTGAGTCATGCTTCAACTTCCTCCTAGCTCTAGCATCCAACTCTTCCGGAATAAACCCACTCACAATCAAATTTGCCAAGTCCGCAACCCATGGTGATTTACCACCTATCATCATCAAACTATCTTCTCTCAACCACTCATTGATCGGGCCACTCTCATCCTTCAACCCATGATCTTCGGTAGTCAATCGAGATAGGTGGTCGGCAACAACATTCTCCGACCCCGCCTTGTCTTTAATTTCCAAGTCAAACTCTTGAAGCAAAAGAACCCACCTCAAGAGCCTTGGTTTCGCATCCTTTTTCACTAACAATTGCCTCAAAGCGGAGTGATCCGAGTATACCACAACCTTAGCACCAACAAAGTATTGCCGGAACTTTTCCACGGAATGAACAATAGCTAGCATCTCCTTTTCCGTCGTAGAGTAGTTGACTTGGGCTTGATCAAGAGTTTTGCTTGTGTAGTAGATTACATGGTGCCTCTTGTCCACAACTGGGCCAAGCACCGCCCCGACCGCATAATCGGAGGCGTCGCACATAACTTCGAAGGGAAGGCTCCAATCCGGTGATCGGATTATGGGAGCCGTCACAAGAGCCTCCTTTAACCTATGAAAAGCACTCAAGCAAAATTCATCAAATACAAATGGTGTGTCTTTGAGAAGAAGAGAAGTTAAAGGCTTGGCTATTTTTGAAAAATCTTTGATGAAACGTCGGTAAAAGCCCGCTTGGCCTAGAAAGCTTCTCACTCCCTTCACATTAGTAGGGGGTGACAAGTTTTCTATTACCGAAACCTTAGCCATATCAACCTCTATGCCTCTCTTAGACACGATGTGACCAAGCACAACCCCCTCCTCCACCATAAAGTGGCACTTCTCCCAATTGAGGACAAGGTTGTGCTCCTCACATCTTTGCAAAACATTAGACAAATTCACAAGTCCAAGATCAAATGAGTCTCCATGGACACTAAAGTCGTCCATGAAGACCTCCATACTCTTCTCAAGAAAATCGGCAAAAATAGCCGTCATACACCGTTGGAAAGTCCCCGGAGCATTACAAAGCCCAAAGGGAATCCTCCTATAAGCATAAACTCCTATGGGACAAGTGAAAGTGGTTTTCTCTTGGTCTTCCGGGTGTATGGGGATTTGGAAAAACCCGGAATAACCATCTAGAAATGAATAGTAAGAATGCCCCGCCAACCTTTCAAGCATTTGGTCAATAAAGGGGATGGGGTAGTGGTCTTGGAGGGTGGCGGCATTTAATTTGCGATAGTCAATGCACATCCGCCACCCGGTCACGGGTCTAGAAGCTAAGAGAGTCCCATCCTCTTGTTCCACCATAGTCACCCCTCCGTTCTTGGGCACTACATGGACGGGGCTCACCCAAGAACTATCGGTTATTTGGTAGATAATCCCGGCCTCTAACAACTTCATAACCTCACTTTTAACCACTTCCGCCATCTTGGGGTTCAACCTACGTAGCCCATCTACCTTAGGTTTGCTACCCTCCTCCAAGACAATCCTATGCATGCAAAGATTAGGACTTAACCCTTTGATATCATCAATGCTATATCCAAGTGAACCCCTATGAGTGTTCAAGACTTTCAAAAGTTCAAGTTCTTGGCCTTCACTTAAATTAGCATTAATGATAACGGGATAAGTCTCTCCCTCACCTAAAAAAGAGTACTTAAGTGAGGGAGGTAAGGGCTTAAGTTGTACCTTTGGAGGGAGAAGGCCCTCCACCTTCTTCATTAGTTCATCATCTACCTCGTGGTCATCCCCCATTTCCTCATCATGGAGAGCCACTTGTAGAGCTTCTTCTTCATACTTTTCCTCTTCATGCACTTTCTCAACCACTTCCTCTATGACCTCTACCGAGCATGCCTTGTGAAACATTGGTCCCTTCACTAGATTTGGAAGATTAAATTCAAGGGTTTCGTTTCCCACCCTAAAGGTTAGCCGCCCGTCCCTCACATCAATGAGGACACCTCCGGTAGCCAAAAAGGGCCTACCAAGGATGATGGGAGTGTGGCTATCCTCCGGGATATCTAGGACAACGAAGTCCGTGGGGATCAAAAATTTGCCAACTTTAACGGGTACGTCCTCAAGCACACCCAAAGGTTGCTTAACGGACCTATCCGCTAGTTGTAGAGTCATAGAAGTGTGGGTTAAACTTTCAAGTCCAATTCTTTTAGCAATAGTTAGGGGAATGACACTTACACTTGCACCATTGTCACATAATGCCCTTGAAATCATGACTCCCCCCACAACACAAGGGATAGAGAAGCTTCCGGGGTCCCCAAGTTTTTTTGGCATTTTAAAAGAGTTAGGATTAATGAGTAGAGCACTACACTCCGCCTCCATAATCATAACATCTTGGGTACCCAAAGTTCTCTTATGAGTCAAGATGTCTTTTAGAAACTTTGAGTAAGTGGGCATGTTCAATATAACATCGGTGAAAGGTAAGGTCACTTCAAGTCCCTCAAGCATTTTTCTAAATTGGGTGAACTTGAAGTTTTCCTTAGTTTTCAAAGCTCTAGAGGGGTAGGGGATATCGGAAACAACAAGTGGAGAACTAGAAGATACCTTTGGAATGAGAGTTTTCTTGGTTACCTTAGCTCTTGCTATTGGTTGTACCTCTACTCCGTCATCATTGACATCCTTGTTCATCTCCTCTTCATAAGGCATAATTTCGACATACCCTTCTTCTCCCTCTTTGGGTTGATCATCTTCACCCTTGCCATCATCTTTTGACTCCAAGGTGGGAGTCAAAAAGGGCTCTTCAAGTTCTTCTCCTTCCTCAACATGCTCATCATTTGGAATCTCATCATTCATCATGTCCATGTAGGGGTTATCAAGCACTAGTCCACTTCTTAAAGTCACCGCACATGCATGGTGGCTTGATGAAGCATCCTTGGAGCTTTTCCCTTGAGCAAGTAGACCTCCCGGAGGCCTTTGAGGATTGTTCAAAGCTTGGGAAGCTAGCCTAGCTTCCAATTCTCTCACCTCCTTTTTGTGAGCATTGGTGACATTTTGCAAAGCCAAATTGTTTTGGATTTCCATGTTTTTGACTAATTGCAAAACTTCACTTATTGAAGGATCACTCTCTTGGTGGGGTTGATTTGTCAAGGGAAGGGCAAAAGCATAGTCATTCCGACTACTCGACCCTTGGTTGTTGTTTCTTTGATTGTTAAAGTTTTCTTGTTGATTGTTGATTGTTGTTAAAATTCCCTTGTTGCCCCCTTGAACCTTGATTGTTGAAATTTGACCCTTGGTTGTTGTTGAAATTTGGCCCTTGGCCTTGAAAAGATTGATCGGGAACCCCTTGGCTTGCTTGATTGTTTTGATTGCCTTGGTAAAAATTACCTTGGCCTTGATTGTTGAAGTTTTGGTTCCCTTGATTTTGATTCCAATTTCCTTGACCTTGATTCCAATTACCTTGGTTTTGGAAGTTACCTTGGTTATTGTAACCTTGATCATTGAATTGTTGATTTTGGAATTGGTTGGATCCTTGACCTTGTTGAGAGTTGTTGAATTGATTGTTATAGTTTCCTCTAGAAAATTGACCTCCTCCTCTAGGTTGGGAAAAACCCGGAGGGTTGGAAGGTTGAGTTTGTGTGTGTTGAGGGTTTAAGACATTTTGGCTTTTGTAACTCATGTTTGGGTGAAATTTTGAGCTTGGATGATAGAAATTTGAATTTGGGTTGTAAGCTCCTTGATTTTGGAATTGAGGCCTTGAGGGCCGTGGGTTGTTGTTCATACCTTGGAAAGCATTCACATGTTGATAATCATTTGCACCTTCATTGTTATAAGAGACATTGTTCCCACAAACTTCAAAGGTGTGTCCATATCCATTGCAAATTTCACAAGTGGGGGTTTGATAAGCTTCCACCATGGGAGGTGCATAAGACCCACTAGCTTCATTCACATGATGACCTTGACTTTGATTTTGAGCTTTTTGAAGCTCGGCAAAACCCTTAGTGAAAGTTTGTGTGAGCAAATCAATCTTGGCATTGGTATCCGCATTTGAGAAGTTCTCACTTGGGTACTTAGAACTCCTTCTCAAGCTATTTCCTCTAGAACTAGTACCATAACTAGATTCCGACTCAACCATCTTCTTAATCAATGCCGCCCCTTGTTGGTCATTTAAATGATCAAAACTTCCCCCCGCGGAAGCATTCACCATGGCCTTGGTTTGAGGGAGGAGAGTTTGATAGAAGGTTTGGGTGACATACCAATCCGCAATTCCATGGTGAGGGCATCGGGCAAGTAAATCAATGAAGCGATCCCATGCTTCTCCCAAAGACTCTCCATCCTCTTGTTGGAAGGTGGTAATCTCGTTTCTTAGCATCGCCGTTTTGGAGGCGGGGTAGTACTTACTTAGAAACTCCTTAGCCAAATCATCCCAAGTGGTGAAAGTGTTTGGAGGATGGTTATTCAACCACCTCTCCGCCCGGTCCTTGAGGGAAAATGGAAACAACATGAGGCAAAGGGTTTCCTCGGGCACCCCATTCCTTTTCATGATTCCAACCCTACTTTTGAATTTTCTCAAGTGGGCATGAGCATCTTCATCCGGGAGGCCTCCAAAGCTATCCCGCTCAATAGAATTCATTTGAGACGGGTGAATCTCAAAATTATTAGGGGCCAAGACACCGAAATTGATTGGAGATTGGGTATCATCGTGGTTGGGACGGTTACGATCACGTAGAGTCGTCATTTGTGGTTGATTTTGTTGTTGAGGTATTGTAGGTGGTGAATTTGGTGGTGTATTTTGTTGTGTATTGTAGAAGGGGTTTTCAAATATGGGTTCAATGGTGTTGTTTTGTGGGTAATCGATTGTTGGAGTGGATGTAGAAGCAATTGAAGTATTGGCTTGTTGATGGCTAACTCTTCTTGAATTCCTAACCCGAGCAAGTGTATTGGCACGGAGAGTCCTAAACAACCTTTCGGGTTCCGGATGGCTCAAGAACAAACCTTCACCTCTAGGCATGCACTCAAAGCAACTCAAAAACAAGTTAGACTCCTAGTGTGTTTTTGGGCACACTAGGGAAAGACAATAATGCAAGGCACTCTACAAATAATCTAACAACTAAAAACCAACAAAAACAACAAGTAACTTGGCTAAATCTAAGACACAAAACAAACTACGAGTTTCCTTACGCCATCCCCGGCAACGGCGCCATTTGATGATCGGTTTGTCGTCAAAACAAGCATCAAAAATAACCCAATAAAAGTAGTATAAAGGGGTCGAAATCCACGAGGATGGGGGAGGTCAACTACTAGTTCGATTGAATCCTATTCTAGCCTAAAATATGACGGATTGGAAAGTTAACTAAAAACTAGGAAAAACAAGTAATCGCTAAGTAATAAAGATGAAAACAATTAGGGGAAAGACTAGGGTGAAGGGTTCACCTTAGGGGGAATAATGGGTTAGTCGGGTAACTAGCAAAGGGGGTAAATAATTTGAGTAAAATCGATTGCTAATGTCTCAACAATCGATAATCATCAACAAGCTATCGCATTTGTCTCAAATCACCCATATAAACGCTTAGTCTAATCGTCTCTACCACCGTCGCTTAAGAGAAGATCGAACCATGCTTGATAAAATGGTAACTTTCGTTCACACATTTCATCAAACACTTGGTGTTCATATGGGCAATACCCAAATCATTTACCACAAACTTGCTAATTAACCAACCTAATACCCCACATGATCCACCCTTAGGCTCCCCTAAACCCTAGAGGATAATCTACTCACACATGGTGGAGGAAATCAAAGCACTAAAGGGAAGGGGGAGTTCAATCACCATTATGCTATGAGAAGAATAAATATAACAATCAAAAGATAAACTATAAACTAGAAATGGAAATTAAATGCATAAACAATGAAAAAGATGAGAGATTTTATACCAAACAAAACTTATATTGATGAGTATGAGGGAATGTCTTCACCCAAGTCTTTAATACAAATTCCAAGAAATGAAAATGAAATACTAAAATCAACCACTTGAAATGAGAAACTAAACTAGATTAGGGAAATATTAGGAGACTAATTAGGGATTAATTTGGGTTACAAATTTCTAGGGTTTCGTGCTAAAAGGAGTGTTAAAAAACTAAAAAAACTGCTTACAAAATAATAAGGGGGGGTATATATAGGTCCCTCGAAATTAAGGAAGAAATTAGAAGAAGAGGGCGATTTTTGCAATGCTGTGTTTCCGGCCGGTCGACCGGCCGCCGGGCCTCTGACCGGCCTGGAGCACATGCGTGACTTCAGGAATTTTGCCTTCAAAATCTTCAAAAATCTTCTAAGTATGGGAAATAGTGGTCTGGGCCGGTCAACCGGCCGCCGGTCCCCCACCGGCCTGGAGCACCAAATCACACTCTATTGTATTCTGATGTAGGTGTGGGCCGGGTAGTCGACCGGCCGCCGGTAGACCGGCCGGCGCTACCTGGGCCTTTTCTTCATTTTCTCAACTTCTTCATTGGTGGAGTTGATGTCTAGGCCGGTTGACCGGCCGCCGGTCAATAGGCCGGCCGGCACCACCTGGAGGTTCAATTCTTCATTTTTCGACTCATCTTTGAATCCCGACTCATGCAAGGTCTTTATGCACCGATTTCCTCATTTCCGCCTTAATTCCTGCAAATAGAGATCGATATTCATAGCGCGGGAAATCGGGAAATAAAATGCAATTAAAGACACGCAAATCCGTGTAAACGGACCAAAATGGGGACGAAAATGAGATAAAAATGTGACTAAATGAATGCTTATCAATCACAAAAAGAAAAAGAAATTTGTTTATTATGAGAGAAAGTACGCTTTGCAAACGGGAGAGTTAGGTTTAGTGCCTTTTTTAAGTAACGCCAGACAAATGAAAAATTAGTGAATATTTTGACAAAAAATATACCATAAATAGTTGCCGATATCATCGTTTTATCTCTATAAAAAAAAAAAGATAATATCGTTTTAACTGTAGTTACAATCCTCTTAACTTGAGTTACACTTCTCTCAAGACATGTCATCCTTTTATTTATTTTTCCTCTCCATTTTCTCTAATAAATCATAAATCATTATTCATTATTCACCTCACCAAATAATTAACATATATCGTTTTAGCACAAAATATGGGCTATTGAGAGGTAATGAAAGAAAATGGAAAAAGGAAGACATGGACATGATCTCAATCGATCATCTTTACCCCTCGATTTATAAGAAATTAAATTGAAACTAATACATAAACATCTCGTCGGATATCAACGACTTTTTTAGATATTTTATCAAACATTTTTTATTATTCGATTCCTAAATTTTATCTAACTTAACTACTTCCATCTACCTTTAAAGATCCTAACTATCTTTTCAGATTTCAACTAACTGTTCAGCCAATTTTGCTAAACAAAGCCAATGAACTTACTTAAATATTGTAACCATTGTTGGATTTTACCATAAATTCTCATTAACTATTAATGTACTTCTTGTTTTCAAATACACAATGTAAACCTTTATATGTAAGAGTGACAATTTTGTCTCAAACTAAGTACATAAGTTAAGGAAAACCTACTTTTCTTGCTCTTTTATTTAATCCTTGTTTACAATTGTATATTGCCAACTTTAGCTGATGTTGACTATCGCATAATGAAATATGACGATGGTAGATGAATGCCTGTTCGCATGGTGAAGGTTAGAAGATATATAGGAAGAGTTAGAGTTAATAGAAGTCAATAAAAGAATACTCCTTAGACATCATCGTTAATGGATTAAAGTCATTGGAGTATTAGTTTGGAGTCATTAATAGTAGGGTTCAAGTGTACAAGTGTACATCAAATTCGATTCTTTTTCAAAAAGTTAAAACCACCGCGATCAAGCACGTCGTCAATTACCGCCATTAAAACATTACGAGAAGTACATTGACAGCATCACAAAAAGAAAAAGAAATTTGTTTATTATGAGAGAAAGTACGCTTTGCAAACGGGAGAGTTAGGTTTAGTGCCTTTTTTAAGTAACGCCAGACAAATGAAAAATTAGTGAAAAACGTAGTAAAACGAGTAAAATATATTGCGAAAATAAACTCAATTTTACCCAAGAAAGGAAATGCATCAGCAAACACTAAAAAAAAAAAATTGTGACAAAATCCAAAATTGGTAGTTAATCTAGCGGTAAAAAACAGGTGTCCGGAAAACGTAGGCTGAAGAGAATAGAAGTAGCTAAAGTGTTCCACTAAACACCCCTAAAATAATCAAATCAAATCAAATCAATTCAATTATGAAGACGATGCAGCTAAACACTCACACCATACTCACCTGGTGGAATTACAATTATTATCAAAATTAAAATAATTCCCCCATTTTTACAAAAAAAAAAGCTTACTCAGAAAATCAAGCTTCAACAATGGCGGAAAAGAGAGAAGCCGACATATCGTGTTGCGGTACAACTTTCTCACTATATATAGTTATAATTATAGGTTTAGTATCCTTTGCAGGTTTAATGGCGGGACTTACTCTCGGTCTCATGTCTCTTGGACTTGTTGACCTTGAAGTTCTTATCAAAGCTGGTCGTCCTCAAGATCGTCGTTATGCTGGTAATTGTATCTTAATTTATATGCTTTTAATTTCGTTGTTTAATTGTTCAATTGATTTTTTATTGTTTGATTTTATGTCGTTTAGTTCGATTTGATTAAATTAGGATTTGATTGTGACATGAACTGTTTCTGTATGATTTGTTTAGTGATTAGGTTTGATTAAATTATTGCTGTGAAGAATAGAATCGGTTAACTATTGACCGAGACGGAGCGGGTAGTTTGATTATTCTAGCTTTTGTGGATATAATTGCATATAATAGTATTGGATTAGTTGATTTTTAGTATATAAGACTATTATAAATATAGTTGTTGAGAGATTCGAGAACTCGTAAATGTTACTGTTCTGTTTAGAGTGTGTTAGGGACTTCAGTGTGTTGATAATTCTCGTTACCGAGGATATAGTAGCAATTACTCAATTAGCATATAATAATATGGATTAGTTATTTTTTTAGTATATATAAGATTATTATAAATAGTTGTTTAGAGATTCGAGAACTCTTACATGTTAACTGTTCTGTTTAAAGTGTGTTGATAATTCTCGTTACTGAGGATATAGTAGCAATTAACATATAATAGTATGAAGTAGTTGATTTTAGTATTTGAAATTATTATACATATAGTTGTTGAGAGATTCGAGAACTCTTACATGTTATTGTTCTGTTTGAAGTGTGTTAGGGACTTCAGTGTGTTGATAATCCTCCTTACTGAGGATATAATAGATTAATAGCATATAAATAGTATGGAGTGGTTGATTTTTAATTTTTTAGTATTTGAAATCATTATAAATGTAGTTGTTGAGAGATCCGAGAACTCATGTTACTGTTCTGTTTAGAGTGTGTCATGGACTTTAGTGAGTTACATGATAATTCTCGTTATTGTGGATATAATAGTAGCATAGAATGGTACGGAGAAGTTGTTTTTTAGTATAAAACTATCATACATAGTTGTGGAGAAATTTGAGGACTCCTACATGTTATGGTTCTGTATGGGGTGTGTTAGTGACTTCAGTGTGTTACTTGATAACTCTTGTTACTGTGGGTATGATAGCTTATAAATAGTTATGGAGAGATTCGATAACTCTTACATTATGTTTTGGTTAGAGTGTGTTGGAGGCTTTAGTGTGTTACTTGATATTTCTTGTTATTGTGGTTGTGGATATGATAGCATATATAGTATGGAGTGTTGATTTTAAGTAGAAAAGTAGAAAACTATCATACATAATTGTGGAGAGATTAGAGAACTTTTACATGTTATTATACTGTTTAGAGTGCATTACTTGATGAGTCTAGATATTGTGGCTATTACAGCATGGAGTAGTAGATTTTAGTGAAAAGCTGTTATAGACAGCTGTTGACAAATGAGAGAACTCTTACATGTTATCCTTTTGTTTAGAGAGTGTATCTCAAAGCAGCGACAATCCAAGTTTTCGAATTTGCCAATTTGACATTTTCCTGATTTTTTATTTGCATATGTAGCTGGAAGATATAAGATTTCTGGGGAGTTTGATAGAAGAGTAGACACCTCACGTTTATTAATCCATATGCTTACCAGTTACCATTTTAAGGGAATTTTTATTCTCAGATTCATTAATATTTTCAAAAGCTAATTTGGTTGTGTATGGGAAAAGGCATTTCATATAGGAAATTTAACTTGTAAAGGGGGAGTAGCTACGTCGCTTTTACCAATTTGTAGGAACTGGATTTTGTGTGATTTGCAAGTTCCTCTTTTTTGTGAATTTTTTTGTCAACCAAATGTGTCATACATACTAGCAAATACTAGGAATCTTGAATCCCAATGATTTGAGATGTGAGCCAATCAACCACGAAGAAAATGGGTAATTAGTGAGTCGTTTACCAGGCATCTCATGGTATTATGATATTCAAGGCATTATGATATGTCATGGATTGGACGAATTAGTAATAACAAGCACTCTTTGCCCTTGACTGAAAATACTGAGTTCTGAACTAAAGGAACCAAATGTGTACATACGCTACTAGTTTATCAGCAGTTTGTACCGTTTTGAAAAGAGTGTCTTTTGGGAGGAAGATACAGGGTCGGTTTTGCTACTTGGAACAGTATGGTAGTTGAAGGTCGCTTAATCCGAATGCAGGATTCAAGAGTGATTTTGCGATTGATAACCCAATAATAGTCATTTTCACTTTAAGAAGCTTATGCTTGAATTAATAGAGCATTTACAACAGAACCATATAAGAGAACATAACCATATAAGAATAGATTGCAGCTGGTTGAAGTTTCAAGTACTGTTTTTTTTTCTCACCTAAAGTCTTGTTACCTTGTTTGCCTTTTGCAGCTAAGATATTTCCTGTTGTTAAGAATCAGCATCTCTTGCTCTGTACTTTACTTATTGGCAATTCTATGGCGATGGAGGTATCCAAATGATGCTATTCTTTGAAGTTTAAACTGTTAGAGACTTGAGAACTCCTTGCTAATTTGTTCAAATGGACTGCATCGTGTTTTGTGCTTCTGAGCAGACTCTTCCTATATTTCTGGATAAACTCGTTGCTCCTTGGGCTGCAATCCTGATTTCAGTCACTCTGATTCTCATGTTTGGTGAGGTAAGTATAGCTCTCTCACGCTTCACATGATTCAGGACCGGACAACTGCATAAGCGGAATTATCTGGTTTTTAATTTTTTTCCCTTCCAGATATTGCCACAGGCAATCTGCACACGCTATGGCTTAATGGTTGGAGCCACTGTGGCCCCCTTTGTTCGTGTTCTCCTTTGGGTTTTTTACCCTATCGCATATCCAATCAGCAAGGTATGCTGCTAGCGTGCTCAATAGACTAGAATATATTTTAGGTACCATGCTACTTCAACTGGTTGTTTATGTTAACTTGAATTGAGCCTCCTAGGCATTAAACCTGAAATTTGAATGCATTCTCCTTGTTATATTGTGGTATAAGAGTGATTGTGGTGGATATATGGCGACAAAATAGTTTATATTTTGGATATGGAGAGGATGGATACGGTTACCATTAACAGTACACTACTAAAGGAGGGGTAAAGAAAAAATCTTCTTTAGCCTTCAAACGATTACTACTCGTTTATTTGGCTCATATCAGGGAGGCTAACTGGGATTGAGACTCACATTTGACATTCTATAACCGTTTATAGCTGTCCACCGGAAATGATTCCTACTAAATGACACGAAGCGTATTCTAAGGAGGATCATCGTCATTGACATCACACTTCAAGTTGCTTTGGGCTGCTAGGCTTTAATGTCTTACATTAGCCTCCATTTTCAAAACTGAGACATAGACTTTCCAGTTTCCATAGTAAAAGGATAACTGAACGAAAATAAAAAACAGATCATAGTTAGATTCTAAATTTATGCAGTATCAGGCTGCTACTACTTCGTTTTGCTCACCTCAGCATTAGGCCCCATTGGAAATTAATTTCAAATCATGTGTGCCATTTTGAGTTTTGACCCTATGCTTAGTGAATGCCTATTTATGATTCCTTTATGACGTCAAAGTAATTGACTTATGATTAAATTTTGTCCTTTCTCATTGGCTAGATCAATATTGATAATTTTTTTCTTCTTGTCCTCATTGAAAGAATACATGAAGTTGGACTATAATATCGGATGAAGATAACATCATACCATGTGCGAATATATGACAGACTTTCTTGTTCTATCCTCTTACCATATGATTCCAGGTTCTAGATTGGATGTTAGGGAAAGGACAGTCCGCACTTTTAAGGAGAGCAGAGCTGAAAACGTTCGTTAATTTTCACGGGAATGAGGTACACTTTGTTTGTGAGGACTCAATTTAATTTATCTTCAGCCATGTCAATGTGCATTCTGGGCCTTTTGTTAAGAACTGGTCTTAAAGTTTGATATATGTTAACTAGGCTGGGAAAGGTGGGGATTTGACACATGATGAGACGACAATCATAACTGGTGCGCTTGAACTGACTGAGAAGACTGCAAAAGATGCAATGACTCTGATATCGAAGGCATTTTCCCTTGATTTGGATGCAAATCTTAATTTGTGGGTTTATAGCTTATTATTGAGTCTAAATAGTGTCTACTGTCTAGATCAGTTTTTAATCATCTCTAATCTCACTCATTCATTTTCAGGGAGACACTAAATGCTATTATGGCGATGGGGCATAGCAGAGTTCCTGTTTATTACCAAAACCCCTTGAATATGATTGGATTGGTGCTGGTAATTCTTTTTTATAGCATGTAAACGGGAATGTTGAATGCAATTTTTGTCTGATTTTTTTGCATAGTCAGAGACTCAGAAGGCTACTTGTCTGTAGGTTCTCCGACTTTCTTATGTTCTTGGTTTCTGAAAAGGTTCAACTATCATCTGTTTTGCAGGTCAAGAATCTTTTGGGGGTTGATCCCGACGAAGGAATCCCTTTAAGAAAAATGACTATACGGAAAATTCCGAGGTAACAAGCTTGTTTTTTTCTTTTCTCTTGAAGACATTACAGGCTTCCTTATTTTTTTTTTTTGAAATCATAACTGGTTTCCTTATTGTCCATGGAATCGTGGATGTTATACTGATAGTAAGTTCCCTTCAAGTATATACTCTATCTCTGGGTTTGAGAGTGTATTGAACTGTGCAAACGTGGATGTAGCAACACCTATCTACTTTCCTGAACTAGATGTGCTTTTCCAAGTGTCACTGCGACAATTCGCACGTCAACTTAAACTCAATGTTCTAAAGCCCTTTTCCTGTAGACTTGTTTTTAAAAGGTAGCAGAGAGCTCTTTCAGGTCATTCACTGTTACAGTGTGTCACCTAAATGTGAAGGGACTACCAAAAGATACTCGTATGTCTCCGTCAACATGATATCATCTTTCCTTTCGTCCAAACATAAAACAACACATGACTTTATCTTAAACAATATTTGGCCATTGGATTAGAGATACCGGCATAAAATTGTTATCATCTTTCTGGATTTGACAATTCAAGAATCAATTTTTCTGGATCTTTCTTTCTGGGTCCTAAATGTGTCTTTCAATTTTCAAGGCTGAATCAATTCTTCCTAGACCATGTTATAAAATGCAGGCAACAATTGCCTTTTGCTGTGATCTTCGAGAAATTAGGTGTCAAGATGTTGCATCCACAATGTAACATGTACGGCTTATGCAACTGAAATATAAAAACGTGTACAGCTATGTTACGTCTCCACTTCCTAAGTTCTGAAATTTAAGCTGGTTTTACGTGTTTGAAGCCCAACTTTTCTCATTTGTGATTTATTTTAACTAACAAATACAAATATTTAAAATACATAGGATTTCAAAACTGTTCCCTGTTATGAGCTTCGGTTTTGTGGTACCCACATGTGAAGGTCCACATTGACAAAATGATGTGGGAGTTCACTACCTTCATAAACCAGGGAGCCGCCTCCTATCACCGATTTGTTTTTACAATGGTACCTCCTTGGGCTAATGAAGTGGGCGCTCTCTCCTCCATATGAGTATAACGTAGACCCACTTTCATGGTTTAACTTTGAACGTTTCCCAAAAATGAAGGGCTGTATAGATTAAAGTCACGAAAATATAGGTAAAATATTGGCAATAAATAGATTTGGTTGATGTGGCCAAAATATCAGTACTTTTTATGGGGGTGAAATAATGGAAATAACATAATAGCAGCTTGGAGTCCATTACATAACCAAAGATTTTGCTCGAATAATTTAATGTTCATGTTTAGAATTATGGAGAAATCTTTCTTGATAATTTGAGTAGACCTTATGCCTTTTTCTCTGAGCCTGTTTCTGCAAGCTATTTGGAAATCTGATGTACCAATGGGTATCTGGGCATTAGTTGGACTATGGGTTGGAGAGGAGTTATGTTGCAGCAATAAATGCCGTATGTAGCTGTATGCTCACGCATTTTTTGTTATTTGTTGAAGGAGTAAGTGAGTAACTATGGAATTATGCTTTTCTTGTGGTGTTTTGGTGTGTATGACTGAGCGGAATTCTTGAACATTTTCCGGAGTTCATCATTCGGTAAATCATATTTGGGGTCGTGTATGGGTTAAGGCAAAGGGAACTCTGTGAATACCCCCGCAACATATTAAAAAAATTGCCATGACGTGTGATTTTAGTTGGGAGATAAATTTCCCAAGGCAGCACCAATAATCCACAAGCAAGATGAATATTTTTATCAGGCCCCTTTAGACAATTTGTTTTGTTTACTATTTAGGACTCAAATCTATGCTTGCTTGTCTGTTGCGATCTGTTTTCCTATTGCTCCATATTAGAGAGGTAGCTTGGACGGGAGGAACATGTAGAGGAAATTTTGAAGGGAGAAATTGATTGTTAATACAAGGAAAGGCTTAACATGTGTTCATACACTGGAACTGGTTTCAGGTCCAAAGGTAGTTGCGAACTAGGATGAAGCTTTGTTTCATTGCTGTTGGGGTGCATTAGTGGGCGTCACCTCTATGATATCTTTTAGTACATGGGCGTCACTGCCTTGGTGAATTAAATATTTTACTTAAAAAAAAAACCAATGTCAGTCTGGTTATTCCTTCGGCATTTTAATGGAGGAGAATGAAATCTAGCATAAAGCTTTTAGGCATGAGGCTTCAAAGAACAGAGTGTTTACCTCGATATTTTGTGGTATTTCTGTTTTTTTATTTATTTATTTATTTATTTGGTTTCCTTCCCCATCACTGGTGCTGTTGACATTAACTTTCCCTATTGATGTTCTTGGTACGTTTACTTTTCGAACATCTACATAAAGATAGCAGGCATAGATTACCTTTTTAAGGTTCTATATAAGCTTGATACTTGTCCCTATTTTCATTTTTATAATGATTTAACTGAATATCTATTATTCTATTATGTGAATTTTTGGTTGTCTTTCGTGCTTTCTTTCAGGGTCTCAGAAAATATGCCATTATATGATATACTAAACGAGTTTCAGAAGGGTCACAGTCACATTGCTGCTGTTTACAAGGAGTTGAATGAGACGAATGGAAGGCCTGTGGATGGTATGTAATACAAATATCTAGTGCTTAATTGAGCCGTCAGGAGTGTATCTCCTTCTATGTAGATAGGAGATAAAGAGGAAACAATTAAGGGGTCAGAGGGCTAAGAGATAATAAAGTAACAGGCTAGTGGGGGAAGATAAAGTTTAGCAAGAAAAAATAGTCAAATAAACAAAAACAAGGATTTCCCCCATCAAAATGCCGGGCTCTTGATTGAAACTTGTCTCTCCAGAATTAGTTGAGTAACTTAGTTTAGTGCATTGCCTACCAAGTTATCTGACTACTCTACATATATTTTCGTAATGAGATTTTCCATAAAGGTAACCTTTTTGTGTTTTCAAATCCTATAAAGTAACCCTACTTTTTAAAAACATCTGTGGTAACCCTCTAATTTTTTACTCCGTAGTATTTATTAATGGTGACCCGACCCTTTAGTCCGTTTATTATGTTCGTTAAGTATCTGACTGGGCGATGATTGGGCAATAACTAAGTTGAACTCTCATTTCACAAGGTAATCCTATGTTTCTTCAAATCATACAAAGGTAACTCTACTTTCTAAAAAACACGCAAGCTTAAAACATACTCCCTCAATTAAGCAGTCTTCCCACCTTTTCACTCGATTTACACCTTAAAATGTCGAATCCAATCACGAGAGTCTCCAAGGTCCCTTTACTGTAGTTCGTGAATACCAAGTTCATATTAACGAAGAACGCCGCTTTTTAAGCCCAAAGTTTACAAGTGAGGCCTCACTTTCACAATTTGTACCCAACTTCATGTGGCAATTTGTCAAATAGTTGGAGTGCGCCTATAAATCAAAGATTGGGGCTTTTTTTTCGAAACAATGGTTCAGTGTCTACTGCAATTCCGATTTTTTTTAGTTTTGGGATGTTTGATGGGGCTTTCCAAGTTTAGGTTTGACTATTACGGTGCTTGGTATTACAACTGGGTTTTTCCTTCAATACTTGGTTAGTTTGTCTGTAAATCAGTTGTTTTGGTGATGATTTATGCTTATGATTGAAGATGATTTTTTTTTTCAGAAACCTTAATGGCGGAAGTGGTTGAAAGGGTTTAAGTGATTTTGTATGTTTTTATGATTTTAGTGTTCCTTTAATGGGGGTCCCATGTCATTCCCAGTTTCCCAGTCAGCCTAGTTAAAGCCAAGTCATCGCCCAACCATCGCCATGTCATCGCCCAATCAACATCTCAAATTTTGAAGAGATCGGATCCAAGGATGATAGTGATAAATGATAATATTTGTAGGAGTAAGATGAGACAGCCTAGTCATTTCTCAGACCACAGTCAGTTGTTTAGAAGACTAAATCTTCATTTGAGTGTAGTTTTTCTCCTCAAATAGCAAGATAAGCTGTATTTGCTCAGAAGTGAGAGGGCGGATCCGTGTATTGTGTCAGGTCACTTGTTGGAATAGTAATAGCCCGTAAAACACTTTGCAATCAGAATGACGATGAAAACAGCTGTTGGCTTTTAAGGCTGATATGTAACCAAATTTATCAAGCCGTTGTAAAGCCTTATATGAAATTCTGTATTCATTAGCAACTTAGCAAGTCAAGCAACAATGGTGATTAAGTCAAGAAAGAGATCCAATTCACACCTGAATTAATTTGTGCAAAGGGTTCCATGGAAGTAGAACTCAGAAAACCATAATGACGGAGTAAAGTAGCAAAGAAAGTTCTTTTCTTATTTGTAAGAGGGGTATTGTGAGGAGAGATGTCAAAATTTGTGGACTCTTTTCTGGCGTAGAAAGGCTTCGAATCAAATCCTGATGATTTTGGAAAATTGGAAAATTATGTGGATTTCTGATCATGTAAGGATGATGCTGAAGATCCTCAAAAGGTATTAAATGCTAAAGAATCGGAGAATCTAGAATATAGTTTCAAATTTTCAATAGTGATGTGAGAACTATCAGTGTGGCTAACTGGCTATGTTGTGCCTTGGGCATCATGGATGCTGTTAATTTGGAGGTTGAATGACATATGGGTGGAAAGGCAAGGGACACTGATTTGTTTTGGTAAATTCTCACAAAATTTGATGTTCTTACAAGAAACAAATATTTTTCGTGTCAATTCATTCTTCATTAGTAGCCCGTGGGAGTCTCAATTTTAGGATTCAGAACGTCAATCCTAGTCCAAATTTGGCAACTGTAGCGATTCAAACTAGCTTTTGTATCTTCAGAAGACGTTGTAGCATATGTGTTTAAGGCGGAGACGCGGAGTTAATTTAGTCACTGCCAGAGGATGGACAAGTTTTCTGCTTCAAACATATGTTTAGACTTACTCATATCCATAAAGTTTACAAAGGTCAAGGCGACCTACTAACTACTACAAAGTACTCGTATATAGTAACTTAGTAAGTCTAGGAAATATAGTTTTACTAGAAACCGGTCCAACTCCCATCACAGAAATTCATAAATACTGACAGAAGCTTGATATAGCCTCTTCTTTGCGTCGTACGCATCCCTGTGATATTCTGATACTGAAATTCAGTGCTTGTTGATTTAGGAATTAATGTAGGTCAGCAGCCAGAGGTTGAGGATGTGCATCTACTTACTAAGAGCGATGGATCGCAACGTGTAAAGAAAGGCCCTGCTACTACAACCTTCAAGCGACATAAAGGGTGTTCTTTTTGTATTTTGGACGTTGAGAATGCTCCATTACCCGAGTTTCCACGTAATCAGGTGGTGGTTGGTGTGATTACAATGGAGGATGTAATTGAAGAGCTTCTCAAGGTATAAATAATCATTAATGCAAAAATTTAATCTATAGCTAAATTCTTTGTTTTGTTTTTAGCATAGAAATTTGGTGCATTGTTCTAATTGCACTGGCTAGTGGCTTCTACGCTATATGATTAGTTTACTAATCAGCGTGTACTCTCCCTAGTAACAAGATAGCTGAAAAAGACATTTACATAAGTGCACTCAAGGAAAAATAGGCTGTTTATCTTGCATAATCCGTGAAGTTTTGTCACGAGAAGGCTAGAACCTTCATACGGTGGTACTCGTTTGTTATTATTTTTTGTTCTGCTTTTAGAGATACATGATCTCACGGTCTTCAATTTTAAGTTAAGCTGAATTCCATGTATTGTGAGTTACGTTTTCTCCCCAAACTTTCAATTTATCAAACGTGCAAGATTCATGTCATTCCTGCCCATTGTGCGAAGCACGGAGATCCTGTTTAGGATTTTTTATTCTCTTTAGAAAGAGAGTTTGTAATATAATACTGTAAGGTGCTTTTTAGACAACTAGGGCAATTGGAAATATAATTTGTTGAGTTGGTTTTCCCGGACAACATGAAGGTGATATTACAATGTTACCCACAAAGAAAAAGACTGCTATAAATCGTCAATTAGAATGTGAATTATTATCAAGAAACGTTGAGATCTCAAGCCAAATAAGTAAAGGTATATGAACTCACATTGAATTGAGAAGATTAGGTGCAAAGCCATACCCCTCCATTTTTATTGAATTAGCCCTATTGACACGGTTTTAGTGACGGGAAGTCTAAAAAAAAGTGGGTATGAATTCAATTCAATGGAGGGAGCATTATTTTACACTTAAATATGTGGTTATGTTATACCCTGAACAGTCGATGCTCATAAGAGCTACTAAGTTATTTCAGTTAGTAAAACAAAACTTTTTTGATGCCACATTGCCGATTATAACAGCGCACTAAAGCTACTTCAGATTATATGTAAACTCCTATTTAGAATCCTTACAAGAAAGAATGAAAGCAGAAAATTCCAAAAATTGTCAATGAAGTTTATAGTCGACCATGAAAAGAGATTGTTGAAATCTACTTTACTAATGAACAGTACTCTGTTTAGCGTTACCTATTTTAAATGACTACAGGATCCTATGTGACCAGTGACCACCCATTGGAATGTAACACGACAATGTGATTGATCAGCTTGTTTTTTCTCCTTTCGCTTCTTGTGATGTGTTCTACTTTATGCTTTAGTCGAGATTCAAACTTGACCATTAGATTATTTTGAAACTAGCCTAAAAAATGAGTCGTGTAGGGTTGAGTTGAGAGAGAAAAATGAGGTGAACGGTGTTGTTTGAGTCTGTTTTCTGTTTTGTAGAAATTCCGTCATTTTCGCATTGTAGGTTCCTTCATTTTTTCCCTGTCTCTCCTCTCTTGCCCTTAGGGTTCTCTTCTTCTCTTCACATTCAACCCCTCTTAAGTCTTACCCGCCTTAGGCGAGAGTCCTTGAGGCGTTTGGGTAACAAATCAAGCAGTGATCATTTGTTGGCAGAATCATAATTGTTGAGTATACTATAGCTTTAACATTGCTAGTTGCTACATGGCTACATCATCTAGCTTTTTCTCCTTTATTGAGGATTTCAAAACTACTCTATTATTAGCAATGTTAAAATTAAGAAGAGTTCAAGGTCACAATTGTCGGTGAATGTTCGCCTATTTGACAATGTGCAATAGATGATGACTATCATTATTATATGATGTTGAAATCTATAGTGTATGAGACTTTCTATTTGTTGTAAGATGGGGGATATTAAACTTCTTAGTGATTGATTGCCAGACTAATCGTAAACGATGGACTATTGCGTCTCAATCACCTTCTACCTTCTAAGAAGGTCGAACGTTTATCTGGCTGGCTAGTTGAATAGCCATGGTAACAAGTATGTGAGGCAATGTTACCTATACCTTTAAAAGGATTCTTGAGTCTCAACTCTCAATCATACAGTCACAGAATCCAGAGGTTAATTGGTTTCACCTCAATTTTTTCCGGCCATCAAAAGGGAAGTAATTATGAGGCCGTTACCTAAAAGCCTGATAGATTTAACTGATAGATGAACCATCTCAACCAAAACCTTAAGGTAAGGTGATGGTTGAGGCCCATATATTATATTTATATCTTATTATTAACATATAATTAGTTCACAAAAATCGCTCGGGATTTTAGACATTTTAGTTAGTCTACAAATAGTATATACCCGATCAATGTACTCCAGTATTTATCTATAATACACAGATAAATTGTCGGTTTTCCCTTATAAACCTCGTTGAGGTCCTTGCTTTGTCCTGCTAATGTCACAATCGTGTTTCCCTTAAAGTTAGATGAATCTGCTAATGTAATCTAACTAAAGCTTGTTTGCTGCAGGAGGAAATTCTTGATGAAACTGACGAATATGTAAACATCCATAATAGGTACGTGTTATCATCTTTTCTGTAAAACTCTATGTAAATTGCTATGTTATTTGACTTTGATATGAGCTGCGATCCGGCAGATAGTTACTAATAGGAATTGCCTCTGTTAATTTGTGGATGAATTGCTTAATTTTTGTCTCCATACCCTTGAAATCTTGACAGAGACCGTTTATTCTTGATTAGTCCCCATTGAAGGCTTTGCCTTTTTAGATGCCACAATTGATAAAATAAACCATAAATGAAAAAGGCAAGATTGATATCTATTGGTGGCTGCCAAATAAAATTCCCTGGAGATTGGACGTGTGAGAAATTTCTCGATGCCTAAACTTTTTCACAGCGATAATTTAGCATCCCAAAAGGGTCATTAATCTTGTAATGGGGCTTTTGCTAACAATTTCCAGGGTAAATTTTATGGAACTGACTGACTTCAGGCCTCTGGCCTTTTTCCGATCCTCTTTACTTTTTTCCCCCTACTTTCCATTTAATTATTTTTTGCGGTTGAGAGAAAATGGCAACTGAGGCTAAGCATCCTAATACACTTTCAGCAGGCTATTAAAACTATATTCAACATTAAATTGCTTGTACAGTGAACTTCCTCAGATCTATTCCACAAAAAAGTGATTTTTTGTTCACAGTTCGGCTCTTATTTATTTTATATTCGCGATTCAAGAATTGAATTTGTCTTGCTATGAAAAACAGGATAAAGATCAACATGAACGCATCATATGAAAAACTTCCTGCCATAAATCCGACACAACCTTTTACCGATACCTCAACGATAGTGTATGCAGATGGCACCACAACAGCATCAACAGGTTTTAGTAGTGCAGCAGAGTCGAGTTCTGTTACAACTGAACAAACTTCTCAAGGTGATGTTTTGAGGGAGAGATAACATTTATGACTATCGGGATATTTATGACGTAGTGCAAATAGGTTACGTTTTTCGTTGCATGATGTGTGCACAAATTTGTTTGCAATCTTGCATATCCATTCCTGTGCCTTAGTTGAGTAATTGTTTTGCAATTTCCATGAGTTTTATTGAAGCCATGGATCTACCGTCACTACCGTGAAGCAAAGACCAAGCGGAAAACAAAACAAACCTGAAACCATAATTAATCCTATTCTTGTGCCTTCAGCTTGTGTTTTGGCATATTGTTGAAAAAACACATAAGTTGTGCGGATGAAATACTGAGTATAAACTAAACAGAATAAAGCAAAAATATAGGCAAAATAACGCATCTCAATGTGTGGAAAATATTGTATCTGCAAGTCTGCAACTGTAATTTTGGATGTGGATTTTGTAATATTATCAATCTGTGTAAATATTTGGTACTGCAAGAAATTGTTGCCATGTTCTGTTACATAATATTCTCTTATTACCGTCTCTAATTAGTTTGGCATGAGCTTGTAGTGGAAGAGGTTCATATTCAAAAGGAGGAATTATTATACTATCTTCTGCCATTTCTATATTCAAAATCATTACTTTCCTCCATTTCTTAGTTGATTACGGGTAATGATAATGTCACAACTGTTTTTACTAATGTTATTCAAATATAAGCTACTTATATGAATATCTTACTATTCACTATCTCACAAATTGAGCGGCACTAGAAACGGTAGTGGCGTTATCATTGCCCTTCTTTTATATCTGGGTGAGTTTTATGTATATTTGGTACGGACTAAAAAGGGTTTAATCGTTCAAATTTGATCAGTTCTGCCCAGTCTAGCGATGATGATCCGTCCCAATCAATTGATCAAGTGAACACAACATCTAGAACTATTAAACCGGATATCGAGTGCAAGTCAGGGAACAATATATTACAAGACACAAAAGTTTGGATTGTACCACATAGATGACGCTTTACAACAAGACCAATAAGACAACAACGAAGCTACATTAATTGTCCCAAAGCAAAACAAACTAAATCTTAAAAATAAAAGGAGGTTCATGTCAACATTGGTACATACGAGGTACATGCCTTGAAAAACAAACTGGTTGAAACGCGTTACACTTTCTCTTAACTAGAGTTTAGAACCATGCAAACTAGATGGATCGTCTCCGTCACTTCAATTGTAATCGGCATCATCTCCGTCTCAATTTCCCCCAACATATCCTCTCCCAAATCTATCTTTAAAACATATATATAAACATAAACATTAATTAATACATAAACATTAATCAATACACAAACATTTGTCGAGAATTGATAACCCACAAGTGGTCCTCATGTCATGTAACAACGCAAGTCTTTTTCTTTTGGGACCACTTACTTGTTCACTCCGTATTTCACCCCCCGGGAATCCTGTCAGGAGGATCTGAATACTTGAAATAAGAAGAAAACCGAACACACATTCTCAGTATATTTTCAAAGCTACAATCATTCATTTATGAATCAATCATTCATTCATTCAAACCTTGATTATCAAAATTAAACATAAAAACTTATGGAATCTTAATGCAACCTTTGATTTAGTTGATACGCTGTACTAGAGGACACTTTGCCTAACAACATTTCATATTTGAGGCTACACAACTTCCATTGGAAATAGGCAACTCATATATCTTTCTTTTAGATTAAATTACATTTTAATCCTTTTTAAAATCTAGTTTAGTTAAACTTACGGCCTTATAATGTTTTTTTAAAAAAAAAGAAAATTTTGCTTACTTAAGATACATTTCTATCAAAAAATTGCTTAAAAAATGTAACTTAAGTGACTTATTCCGTATGTTTTTGCACTTATTTGTTTGCGGGTTAACCAATTTATTTTTTGAAAAATTGCTTAAAAACGTCATGTTGACTTGTAATGACGACGAAAAGTTCTAATTATCAATCATATTTCTATGTTACCCGGGGAAAAATGTGCACTCCCATGTGTAAAGCTCTAGGTCCGCCACTGTCTAAGGGAATGGAAAATTAAGAGCCAAATTATAACCACCATCACCATAGCCACCCATGTCGACAAAAACACTAGATCGTGTGTTTTCATGGGTGGGTTGATACGAGTATGACTACGCAAGGGACGTTGGATAACAATCTGGTTTTGACTGTAGAGGTCGACTATTCTTCTAGCTCGAAGGCTCGTTTCGTTTGCTTATTATCATGCATTGGATCCGTCTAAGGGGCTAGTTATTCCAAGACTTTCAAGTTGCTATTTCTTTTGAGTCAATAAAGGGGTGTTAATGCCTTATTTAGCTGGGTGTTTATTTCTATTCATTTGTAGTTTTAATTCTGCATTTATGGGTCCTTAATTTGCCTATTTAATGGTTTTAATTGGCTATTAAGTCTATCATTAGGAGTCTTTTAGTGTTGTCTAAAACGGTGGTCTTTGTAGGCTATTTATAGTCTTTGGTATTGTTAGTTTTTTCAGGCATTCAGAAATCATAATAAGAAAACCCAATTTGCTTGCTTAGCACTTCATTGTTAATTATTCAACGCGTCTTGAATATTAACTCGTTCGATCTCAATAGGTCTTGAGTTCGTTCCTTATTGATGAATTATAGGTCTAATTCGTCAAATATCCGTCACCAAATACTCGGCTAGTGTTCGTGTGTTAGTCGTGTGTTAATTTACTCGCTTCCGCCTTTTAAATTCGTATCATGGGTGAGGGGGTTTTTAGTTGTTGGATCGTGCTCGGTCGTGCCAATTCCGCGTAATGCTAAAATGAGCCGTGGGTCGTGCCGGCCCAACGGCCCACGTGCCCACTTCCATCTCTAGTGTGGGTCGTGTGGCCGGAGTGAGAAGGCCAAACAGTCCGTCGGACAGAGGCGATGTTGATGTCTCTGGTGGTGGTTGTGTCGGTTGATAAGTATAATTTTAGTATGATTTTACTCCCATACTTTTACCATCTATTTGACTCGATTCTGCGTGTTTCTATTCATTAATGGCTCATTTTATATGTTAGTGACTAATCATTAATTTTATTACGTTTATTACGAATAATTGTTATTTTTGTAGAATTTGTATTGCTTCTATTGTTTTTAATTTGTAGGTATTAGATCGTGGGTAAAAGGCGAAAAATAAGCAAGACGGACTAAGATGGGTTATTATCATTATTGAACGAGGTGAATTCAATATAGGAAGCAAAGTCAATGCCTACTCAATAATAGATTCTAACTCAGCCTTAACCCCTTGAAATATCATCTCACCTAGGCAAGAGATGATTAATGGTTGCTTGGACGGGCTTGGAAGGGAGACGCCCTGATTACTTATTTATTATTTATATTATTTATTACTTGTTACAGACATTTAATTAGGTGGACTTAGTTATCGCTTCTGCAATTTCATTAGTTGGATCGAGAAGTAAATGTAATCAAAATTTTATTAGCCTGGAGTTTATGTAATACTCCGTAATTATTATTGTATCATTTAGTCAATAATTAGTAATTTACCAATTTGATTATTGTTTTATCACTCCTACTCGTGAGTCGTGTCGAGTCTAAGTAACACGCCAAAGTTTCCATCGATTGGTAATTCAAATTGTTTCGAAAGAAAAAAAAAAGTAGACCGAAATTTAAGGGACGATGTTATAGTTTATCCGCGGGTTTATCCATATTACACTTGGAAATTAGATACGGTTTGTAGGTTTTTAGTGTATCAAAAAAATAAAATATATACAAACATATTTGGCCAAATATACATGGGATAAGTCATTCAGTTTTATTCAGATTGATGACAAAGACGAAATAAAATGTGGTACTTATATACCAACTCAAAATTTACAAAAACATCAAAGTGGAAGTAAAAGCAACAAGAATCGAACCATAAGCAACATGTTTGTTAAATGAAATGGCGTCATTTGGTGGAGCGTGACTATGAGTATGATTAGGAGGGGAGCCTGCAGCAAAACCTGTAGCCACACTGGTAGGATTGACGGCCGTGACAGGACTAGTGGCGTTAGGAGTAGCAGTTGGCGTTGCAGTGGTTGATGGAGCCAAGGCAAGTGGAGACGATGTAGGAGTTACTGCGCTTGTGGTTGGCGAAGCTGCAACATTCGTGGGAGCCTGTGCAGTGGAGGAAGAGCCAGAGAGTCCGACATCATAAGTCATGGTAAGATCGGGCTTAAACAGACCGAATGACCTCTCGGAACTAGGACCAGGCTTCAAGTCCTCATCATACAAAGCAAATAGATATGTGTCCACTGATTTTCCAGGCATTAGTGGAGTTCCAACCATAGACTTGAGGTGCTTTATTAAATTGCCATTATAAGCTTTTGCATTCTCCAAACCCGGTCCAACCTCATTGGCGTCTCCTTTGTAAGGCCACCCTGTTTCCGCAACCACGATGTCTAGCCCCTTGAATCCTATTTTATCCAGTGCTGAATGAATTGCATCAACCTGAATTGATGTGCACAACTCTCACAATTTCAATCTTCGCAAAATGTTGCATTTCAGTTTTTGCACACAATTTAGTTGCGAAACTATAGTTTTGTATCAGTAGCCCTTAAACAAACTCGTTACTCGTGACATAGCTAGAAAATTTACAATAAGGGGTCTTACATGTCCTCAAGAACCATCAATTTAATTTACTCGGGTTTTCATAATAATTTTTGGTAAGCAATTTATTGATACAAAGCAATTAAACCACGAAGTTATATTTACGAAACTAACCTGGGCATCAAACATGCTCATGTAGTTGATCTTAGTCCCGGAATCAACCCTCCCAGCATTAGGCTGAAACAAGCAGAAAGCCAACGTGTCCGGTCTCGGGTCACTCTGGTATGCAAAATACGGGTATGGGTTGATCATAAACGGCGAATCCGTAGACTTCAGGAATGCAAGCAGAGTCGTCATTACGTCCCCATAACTCGGGTTAAAACTCCCAGCAGACGGAGGATCCGACTGTGCTAAAACCGCCATAGCATGAACAGTTGAGACCTTAATCTTGTCTGCACCAATACCGGCCTCTCCAAGGGCACTTTGGAGATTTTTCATAGCCGGCAAGAGCGAATTCATCAAGTTTTCGTCACCCGATAACATTACCTCATTGCCAACTGCAATAAGAATTATGTTGCTTGCAGGGTAGTAAGGTGCAACATTGGAGCCGATCCATCCTTTGGCAGTGGTTGGGTCGGATGCTATTCCGGGTATGTCACCATTTGCGACTCCGATGACAACGCCAATGTTGGTGTTGGCAAGCGCTCTGATTATTGTCGGGTCAGATCCGTAAAGTCGGACCTTCTGAATGGAGGTGGATTGGAGGAGCTTAGCAGATGCTGATGGTGGTGGGAGGTTGTCTGCTACTATGCCATAGTTTATTCCTATATATGGTTGGCATCCTGCAAATGATTTTATGTCTCAACTGTTAATTCTCAAGTTTTGATCGACTTATAAGTTATAACCCCAAAGTCTTAATTTGCAAACTTTAGCATTATTGCATCTTCCAACTATTTTCTGCAACAGGGGCAAAATTCAGGGGTATGTAAATATATATCATAGATTCCCGGCTACCTTAAGCCTAAACCGAAAACTCTTGTATAGAATCGTCTTCTATTAGTTACTCGTAACATTAAGAGTTAAGACGGATCAAATTGTATGAATAAGACAAAAACATAATGCATATGGAATAGCAAAAGATTTGTTATATATACCCAGGTGGGATGATTTAACTCGTTTTATTGTTAAGACGGATACCAGGGAGACTAACTTATTTTAAAGCTCCATGCTTTGTACAGTGACTTTGTGAGACTCTTATAAGTTATACTTCCTCCATTCTCATATGATGTACCCATTTTGTGAATATATGTGAGGTATATTTTAATAAAATGGGAACATCATAAGAGAATGGAGGAAGTAACAATTATACTCTTATGCCAATCTTATCAATTACATCATATTTACCAAAAAATTGACTCAAAAATAGGAAACTTGTATGAGCTATACAATAGTGTTGAACACTTGAACAATAAAACCCCAAGAAAACAAGCAAGTTATTAAAGAATGTTTTTTTTGGTCAGTACCTAACATTTAGGCCTTTTGTAAATCTGGTAACAAATTGTAGTGTTTTTCTTTTTGCCCAAAAGCACTAACTTTCACCTTTTTTTGTCTTGTGGCAACAAATTGGCATTTCCTTAAAAAAAAGTCAAACTACCGTCTTGACTTAACGGAAAATGCATAGAACTTCATCTAACATTGATATTGCTAACCGAAATTCCCTCTAATCTCAATTTATCCCTCTATGTTTCCTCTATTTTAACCCTTTCTCTATTTTCCCTTCACAATAACCTTAATTACATTATCCTATAATCTCTTCACCTCTTCTTCGTGGTTGAATGAACTCATCCTATTAATCAAATGTGTTAATCTTTTTCATTAATTTTGTAAAATCCCTAATATTTTAGTCATAAAATTGGGGTTTTAATAAATAACATTAAAGAGAGATAGTAATACCTTATTGATCATGCAAGTATAAAGAAGAAAGAATTTATAATTTATTAGTATCAACTAATGGATGAAGGTCAGAAATTGATAAAGTTACAAAATTGAGTGAGAGAGTGAAGAGGATGAGATATTAACAAGTAAACAATTCATATAAGCATTTTTCGTTAAGTCGAGACGGAAGTTTGACTCTTTTTTTTTTACGGAAATGCCAATTTGGTGTCATAAGACAGACAAAAATAGATAAATGTTAGGTGTTTTTGGGCAACAAAATAAACATTAAATACTCCCTCTATTCAACTATTATTATCCCATTTCAATATAATAACCTTCACATATATTGGAAAAATGGGAAGATAAAAGTTGAACGGAGTTAATACCATATTTACAAAAGACCTAAATCTTAGGTGCTATTTGACAAAAAAAACACTTAAAGAAACGGGACTTCTTTTTTTCTTCTTTTTTCTTTTTGGCAAACAAAGACGCCAATGCAACGTTCTAAGGGTAGTCCAGCCCCTAGTTAATCAAGATTTGTACTAAACAAATAAAGACACGAATGCAACTTTTTATTTATTTATTTGGTGACCAAGGCAACACCAAACACCCCGGGACCAGTTAACATTAATAACCGCAGCACTCCCGTGTAGAGATTCGAACCCGGGACCTCTCCATTCGTTGTCATTGCAAGTTGCAACGCTTTGAGGCACTCCCGCACCCCACTACATTCAAGCCAATTTCAAGAATGCAACGTTCTATACTACAAAGAAATGAACATTTCCATCCCCTGATTCCAGCTCCTACCAAACCAAGATTTGCAGTAAGTGACTCAGGGGACGGAAATTTTCAGTGGCGCGACCGTTCCTGCTAGCCCTCCTTATTTTCCGTCAAGTATTAAACCATTTTCTGATCGTTTATCAATAAACAAAAGTAGCTAAAAACGGGTGAAATCAAATTGAAGTCATCTTAAAAAAGTGAGTACAAGTAAAACTTACTGGAGAGATGAAGAGCTTGTAAAAGAAAGACGAGGGTGAATGACAATGTAATGGCATGGTTAGCCATAGCAGATTAGTCGTATACTGTAATGATAGAAGAGGTGTTGTTTTGAGGTGTGAATATTATTGCACCAAAGATAGATGGGATGAGCAGAAAGAAAGAAAGAGTGCGGAAAGAGCAAGTATTTTAAAGATGTTGTCTTAGTCGCCAAGGTTTTCATGTCTCTCTAACTTGTTTTACCTTTTTTAATCAAAACTTCAACATGGAAAGTGAACAGTGTGGGGTAAGGATATTATAAGTAAAAAAAATTGAAATTTGGTAAATATTTGTAGTAGAATATATATACAAGTGATATAAGTAAAAACTTGAGTTGAGAAAGGGTGAATTAGTAAGAAATAATAATAAAAAGTGTGTGTGGTGAAAATGAGTTTAGTCGAGTTAGAGACATGGGTTATTAGAATAATATGATACATGTGACTGGAATAAGATAATTGGCAAGCTAAGTATACTATATCATGGATAAAAATCAAACCCCGAACTTTATGGTTGGATTAAGAGTGCTCGATCTTACTATTCTTCTTGTTGTACTACGTATAATGGATACAATGGGGGTGATACATACATCCACTTTAGAGTGAATTTCTTGCATATGATAAAAGAAGAGTATTAACAAAAGAGGAAAGCAGGGACCATAGACGTGGGACAAGTTAATTAATCATTTGTTCAGAATACCAACGTCGATCGAATACAACATAACGGTAAAGACTAAGGAATCTATTGCCCATTTCAAATTTTGATTTCAGGACACCTGTCGGTGAGAAAGAATCTGAACCATGTAGTGATGAACTTACCTATCTTTAGTTTATCAAATACATTCTCATTTTCAATCTCAAGTTATGTTATAATACATTGGTACTATTGTTCCTTCTGCAAGGGTGGCTTGTAAATTTGTACTTTGCTACGTAAGTCTCCCTTGTAACAGGTATATTTGTCAGAAGTTTATAACCGGCAACTATCTTCCACATGGGTTGATGGGTAAAAAAGCAAACCTAGAGAATCACAAATAATTTATGTAACTTATATGAGTAATATTTGACCAATCACAAGCTTGTGACGGTCTGACGGATATCCGTCACACATGAGAATTTATGTAGAAATAATGGATCTTACATGGTAAAAATCGATACGATTTTACACATGGTCGCTTGCTATACGGTAAGACTAAAAAAACATGTGGGCTCTCGAGACCCCGTACCCACGAGTCTGGATCCTCTGTCCCAGTGGTGGATCTAGGGGGGGGCTAGCAGGGGCGGTCGCCCCCTCTGGCGGATTGAAATTTTGAAGTTTTAGTTAAAATTTTTGAAATTTTTTAAAATGTATCTTATAAAATTAGTCGTTCGCCCCCCCTAAAAATTTTCGTCCCCCTAATTTGAAATCCTGGCTCCGCCACTGCTCTGTCCCACTTTAGTGTCCCATCTTGTGTTTCACCGCCGTAATCTTTTAACACCTCGTATTTTTAATGTTTCATGCCTATGTGTCAAATGGAGAGATAGTGAGACGCAAAATAGAACACGAAAATGAGACAGAGGATTTGAAATTCAACACCTACTGAGGTAGGTACGCCACTATGCATAATTAGTAAGGATCGTGTGTCTCGCTTTTGTGTCTTATTCTGGGTAGAGGTACGAGTTTTCGTCATGCACGATTATACAATAATCATAATGTAAAATTAGCTTGTTTGAACATTCTCATTAGAGAGATATGCTAAAAGTTTGTTCCTTCCAAACTTAATCAATATATATATATCTATCTATATTATTAAAGGAAGCTTTTTTCGAGCGATTACAGAGTCTCCAACTTCTGCGAATGACTTTCGAGAGTCTTAAATTTTATAAACCACTTAATATTAAGAAAATTAATTAAGAGTTATTATCCATCAATAGTGTTTCACGAAGACTAAAATTAGTATAATAAAAATAAGATAAGGATAGAGTTCACCTAATTTTGAAATAACTTTGTGGTAAAAATTACTATATATATAACCTTCACGAACAAACAAATATTTCAGATGTAATTTATTTTTTAGTGCAAGTAGATTAGATGATTCTTTTTGTTTCCGTATGCGTGCTTATTGTGTTGAAGTAGCAAGTTCTATCTTAGCCAGTGTTTAGTGTTTAGAGTTATCATTTGTGCTAATAATGCATGTTTGTGTTGAAATTTCAGGTACGAAAAGGATTACGATGATTGTTGGAACTCATGGATGGAAATTATCAACTAATCTACCCCTTGCCAACATCACACCATTGTTTTATTTGGTAAAATTATTGTCTTGGCCTGATTGCATCTTTAGATAGTTAAATTGCTATAATAGACTAATTTGTCAATTGTCATTAGTAACCATATTTTTGGCAAACTACATAATTAGTTAGAGTAATTTTTGCAGCAAGATTTTATCAATTACACGTTCGAAAGTATACATGTCAGTGTCCAACACTCCAAGTTATTTTTTGCACGTAATAAGCAATGAGAACTGATAGGGTCAAAGAGTTTGGATTCATATGAACTTAAAAAACACTATATAGCAATTTAAGACGAGAACATAATACTTTAGGAACTTAAGATGACACCCTAACAATGTCCCTTTTCCTTTTGTCAAAAAAAAACATAAACAATGTCACACCTCCTAAATAAATTAAAACATGATAAAATACCGCCTGTGATAGATATCAATTAGTTGATCATGACATTATTCATCTCAAAATGAGTAGAACCCCACACAAACAAAGCCGCACACAATTTTAATCATACACATTTTTCAATTACTACATTATAAGTGATATAACATTATAAATAGGCTCGTGCATCGCACGGACATTAAATATTTTATATATACAAAAGAGGCTTTTTTCAAGGCACGTGATAGGCTCCAACTTTTTAGGAACTTTTGAAATAAATTTTATTAAATTTTGATATACATTCACTTTTTGGAAAAAAAAATATTATCATAAAAACTATAATAAAAAATTAAAAATCTTTTTGGAAAATATTATCATGTTCCTAATCATAGACTAATACTGCCGTAGTGTCATATACAAAGGAGGAGATTGTTTATATATAAAGTTGACTTCTTATTCTCCTAATACTGTATGTATATTTTTAATTTTTATTTAAATCTTCTTCTATGATTTTGTTTCATATTGTTTATTTGGAGTCTTTTTTAATTACTTGATTTTTTCGACATAACCAATTTATTTAGCAATCTAATATACGAAGTTATGATTCTTCTGCCGTGGTTATTAATCTCATACTCAAAGTTTGTATGTTTGATTACAGGGGGCGTTTGAGTTGATGCAATGATGCCTAATTGCCTACATCAATAAAATTATAAAACCGTTAAGGTTATTTTTCTAATTCATGGATATAACACTTTGTTCAATTAATAAGTAAGATTTTTATTGGTTGGTTTTCATGATTGACTAACTATATATGCTTACTAAGATTTAGATGCAGAAACCTAAATACATACACGTATTTTGTTAATTAGTGAACACTTAACATAATGAATTTCAAGAACTTTACATAGTACTGTGAAGGGACTTTTTATTATCTAAGGTGTCCATCAGTCCATATAGAGTTATTGTTGCCTTCAGTCAGTTTTATAAAGAGTTTTTATATGTCTTTTCTAACATGTGGCGTAAGACACAAGTTAATAAGCTATATATGATAAGATTAACATATTCTTCTTATTTATGTCAAAAAATGAATTTATAATTGAATTTCCTCGTGAAAATATGTTAATTAATATTAGATGCTGGAGTATTAATTATTAAGTGTGTGTATATAAATATAATGAATGCTACATAATCATGGTTTTGCACTATTGCTAGCATTACGCATATATTATATTTTTTTTCTTCTTCTTTTAGTTAGTAAACTATGATTATTTAAAACAGATTTATAATGTTTATATTTCTCTTGCTCCAACTTTATAAAAATACTTAAGAATATAAATTCTAAAATAGTTTAACTAATTTAAAATAAAATATAATATGTAGAGAATATTATATATAAATAATATATTTCCTATTATATTATACTATCTAATATTCTCTAAAAATATTAGATAGTATAAGATATTAGGAATTATATATATTATTTAATATTTAATACTATTAGATATGGGGAAATATATTATTTAATATTAGATACTATTTGTAACTAAGTGTGTATATGAATATAATGATTGTTACATAATCATGGTTTTGTATCATTGCTAGCATTATGTATATATTATATGCATTTTTCTTCCTTTATTTATTAATCTATGGTTATTTAAATCAAATGTATAATATTTTTTGAGCTTAAGAGGGGTAGAATACTACCACATACAGGTAATAATGACAAATTTTTTGTATTTCCTAGGTATCAAATAGGGTAATTTGGTATGTATTTGACCCTACAAACAGTCCTCCGTCTTAAATGAGAATTTGTCATTTGGTTTTGTAGGGAAAAAAATACACCTTTGTCAATGATCAACTCAAATTGGTTTCTTTTTTAATGTAGGCAGATGCATGATGTACGAATGAATCATTTATTACGATGTACAGTTGAGCATTAGAAATTGAGAGTCGATCTCATAGTGAATATTGTAATACCAATTTACTCCCACCGTCTTAGTCAATTGTGTACCTTTAAATTAAAAAAAACACAAAGAATAAAAAAGTAGACAATTGAATGAAACCGATCACTGAGTAACTTAACGTAAAGAGATATCAACAGTTTTAGAACGATCTACATTCCACTTATTTGAGTCGTAAGGCAAATTGATTGAGAAAGTTAAGTGAGAGTGAAAACAAGCTATTTAATTTATTAAATAAATGAATACTATTTCCATAAAAAAATCAAATTAATATCAAATTTAAGAGTTTGTGATGAAATTTGATTATTTTAGTAGGATATAAAACAATTAATCAAATAAAATTTAACTCATATCAATATTATATTGTTAAAAGTTAATAAGTTAAAGGTCAAATTTCATACGTATTTAAAAGTTACTGCTTAATAAGTTAAGAAGTCAAATTTTAACAATTTATTTCTATAAGTTAATTGTTATAATCAAATTAATGTAGGCCTGTGCATCGCACGGGCATGAAATCTAGTATATATATATAAAAGAGGCTTTTTTCGAGGCACGTGAGAGACTCCACCTTTATAGGAACTCTTAAAATAAAAATTAAATTCATACATATACTTTTCAAGTTATGGTTGAACTCTTAGATTTTAATTATATTTTTTAAATTAATTATTTTCCTTATAATATTATCAACTTTTCAACCTTAAATTCATACATATACTTTCCAAGTTGTGGTTGAACTCTTAGATTTTGATTATATTTTTTAAATTAATTATTTTCCTAATAATATTATCAACTTTTCAGCTTTTTAGAAACTCTTTAAATAAAAATTAAATTCATAAATATTATTTGTCCCACATTGAAAAATAATGTAGATGTGGTAAATATATTACATATAAATAGCAGAACTCTCCCACATCGGAAAAATAATAAAGTGGGTAATCTTATGATTATAAATAGGAGTCATCCTTAAACCTTAAGTATCAACCCAAAAAATTTGAATCGCTTAACTAATGTCTTAGAGATCTCTTAAAAGTTTGTAGATGTGGTGAATATATACTATGTATAAATAGTAAAATTGTCCACATCATAAAATTAACATAAGGTGGGCGATCCTATGATTAAATATAGGAATCATTCTTGCACCATATATAACAACCTAAAATCTTTTAGTTTGTCTTAGACATCTCTTAAAAGTTTGTCTATTATTATCTTCACAATGGTTAAATTTACATCATCAAAATTTAATTTTAAAAGGTATTATTAAAAAAAATTGAAGTATTGTAAAAAAAATTATGAAGATAATATAATTTAATTTGCGGTGAAAAATACCTTGCAAAGTATAGAAACTCATATTATTTGCACATATTTGGTGTAATTCTTTGTATATTTTTTGTCACACATTGAAAAATAAGTAGGTGTGGTGAATATATTACCTATAAATAGTAGAATTGTCCCACATCAGAAAATTATCATAAGGTGGGTGATCTTATGATTACCAATATGAATTATATTTGGAAATAAAGTTTCAACCTAAAATCTTTTAAGCCTCTTATATATTATCTTACGGAGCTCTTAAAAGTTTGTATTATAATCTTCACTATAGTGAAATTTACATCATTAAAAATTAATTTAGAAATTTATCTTAAATAATAATTTTGATGGTAAACTATTTAATGTGTTATTTGTCCCACATTGAAAAACAATGTATGTATGGTGACTGGTGAATATATACTACGTATAAATAGTAAAGTTGTAGCACATTGAAAAATTATCATAAGCTGGAGTGATCATAAATATGATCATTGCACGAGCTTTTAAACTATTTTTGTATATTGTTATGTTAATAAATGACTTTAAAATTTTAATAAATGAGATTTAAAATATTTTTTTTATTATTCTAATATTAATATAACAATTTAGTAAAGGTTAAGAAATAAATATTATATGAAAAAAGATGGTGTACTACTTAGTTTGTTGTTAGTCTCACATTGAAGAATAATGTATGAGTGGTGAATATATTACCTATAAATTGTAAATTGTCCCACATTGAAAAAATATTATAACATAGGGTAATTTTATGATTATAAATATGAGTCATCCTTGAACTTAGATATAAACTCACAATTTTTTAAGTCTCTTAATTATTGTTTTTGAGAACTCTTAACAAAATAGAATTATAATAGTCACAATAGTTAAATTTACATCATTAAAAATTAATTTAGAAAATTATCATAAATAATAATTTTGATGATAAACTATTTAATGTGTTATTAGTCCCACATTGAAATATAATGTATTTGTGGAAAATATATATACTAAGTGTAAATTATAAAATCATCCCATATCGAAAAATATCATGAGGTGGAGTGATCATAAATATGATTATAAATATGAGTCATTTTAGTCTCTTAAGTATTGGTTTAATGAACCTTTAAAATTTTGTATTATTAACTGCACAATAGTGAAATTTACATCGTCAAACTTAATTTAGAAAATGTAGGAAAATATTATATAAGTAATAATTTTGATGTTAATATAAGTAATAATTTTGATGGTGTACTGCTTAATAAGTTATTTGTCCACATTGAAATATAATACAAGTGTGGTGAATATATTACGTATAAATAGTATAATTGTCTCACATCAGAAAGTTATCATAAGCTGGGGTAATCCTATACTTATAAATAAAAGTCATCCTTGGAACTTAAATATCAAACTTAAAATCTTTCGAGTCTCTTAAATATTGTCTTAATAAAGAGCTCTTAAAAGTTTGTATCCACCTTAGTGAAACTTACATCATCAAAAATTAATTTGGGAAAATATCATTAAAAAAAAGTGAAAAATCTTTTATTTATCTCAATATACATTTCCTATATTATATTTAAGTGGTGTTTATAATTTTTATATAAAAATTTTTACATTCATTTCACAAAAAAAATATTGTGAAAATGAGTCATCCTTCAACTTAGATATTCACCCAAAATCTTTTGAATCTCTCAAGTATTATCTTACAGAGATCTTAAAAGTTTGTATTATTATCTCCGCCTTAATGAAATTTACATCGTCAAAATTAATTTAGGAAAGTATCATAAATAATAATTTAAGAAAGTAGCATAAATAATAATTTTAATGGTAACTACCAAATATGTTATTTGTCTCACATGGAAAAGTAATATAAGTGTGGTGAATATACTATGTATAAATAGAAGAATTGTCCCACATTGGAGAAATATCATAAGATGGGATAATCACGCGATTATAAATAAGAGTCGTCCTTGAAACTTAGAGATGAACCCAAAGTCGGCCTTTTTTAGGAGTATTTTAATCAAAGGCAAACAAATGATTAAGACAGAGAGAATATTGTTTTAGAGATCTCTTAAAATTTTGTATTAATTATGAAAATAATATAATTAGGTTCGTGATAAAAAAAATGTTATTACAATATAGAATTTTATATTATTTGCATATACTTTGTGTAATTCTTAGTATGTTATATATCTCACATTGAAAAATAATGTATGTGTGGTGAATATACTAATATCTATAAATAGTAGAATTGCCCCATATCGAACAATTAGCATAAGATGAGGTGATCAACCCAAAATCTTTTGAGTTGCTTAAAACATTGTCTTAAAGAGCTTGATTCTTAGGTACTTTGAATCATTTTTCGAGTCATAATATAGATCAAATATAACATGAGTCCCGAGTCCTGACAAGGTTGGTAACATATGTTTAAAATAGAAGTTGAATCAATATATAAATATTTTTTTTTAAAAAACTACGGAGTATATTTATTATAATCTTAAAAGTTCAAAAGTTCATTTTTATAAGTTAACTGTCATAGGAAAATTACGAAAATGACATTAACGTAGACCCGTGCATCGCACGGGCATGAAATCTAGTTTTAATTTATTTAAAACAAATTCTTGTTTGTGACGAGCATATCTATCACGAACTTGTGACGGGTCAAGTATCACCCATATGGGTAAATAAAACCAAGACATTCTAATGTTTGTCTTATCTATCCATGTGGATGATATTTGATCTGTTACAGGTGTGTGACAGGTATACCCATCACAAGAGACACTTCCTATTTAATTTGAATGTTGTGCATTTTCTGCAGTTTAGTTTAATTATGGTAGATTATACTCGATCCAAGCTCCAAAATAACAGTAACAGGGAGTCATAGATGCAAACCACCAAGTCCCGAAGAACATAATTTGCGAGCGTAGGGAGTTCTCCGTACAAGAGACGAGAGATAACAACATGGCAATTGTACAAGATACGAAGTACTATAAATCAACAACAGATCTTACTTGTAACGGTCTTTTCAAAAAGAACTCTTACAACCCTATTTCCCGCTTACTCTTCTATGGATTGCAAAAGTAGAGTTGGTATCGTGGTTAGCAAAAGAAACTTGGAACGATTCAATGGCCTCTAGTCCTCTACTACCTTGAGTTTCAACTCAAAACAAGCTTTATACGGCCTTTTCCTTTTCCTTACTTGCTAAGAATTAACTTTAACTTTACAACATAATCAAATGTTTATAGTGTGATGATGTGATAGTGTCATATGTAAGCATCAACATAATACAATAATAACTAAGCACCTACCAAAAGGAAAAGAGACTCAACATATCTCACTTGTCTATGGTCTAAAAAAGATACGTGAACATGCTACACTCTACAATAATAAATTGACCGCCATTCGACTTTTTTTTACTCCGCCAAACTACTCAGTTCTTCTGATTTTTACCCTTGTATAGACGTGTCCAGCAATCGACTTCATCTCGACTCCCAAAATTGTGCTAATTTTCGATAGTACCCGTCTTTCACTTGAATTCCATACATTGTTTCAAAAATCACCATATATTTTGGAAACATGTACGGAATTCAAGTGAATTGTGGGAGATATTACTCTATATTCGACTATTCACATTACCTTGAACATCCAAGTCCAATACACGATATTCCAACATGTGTATGCACTTTCATAAAATGTATGACAGCTGAGCTGACTTTTCAACACTTCATCTCGAGCTGAAAACGTGAAAAACATTCATGAAATAGCCAATTTAAACAGAAAACAGGAGAAACTTTCATGAAATAGTCAAGTTTGGTAACTGAATACTCGTGTTGAGTACTAATCATGTCGGAGTACGTAAGCAAACAGACGTTTAAAGAACCGAGTGAATGAAAGAGAACGTATTCATACCTGCTTTGAGACATTCCCATGCTTGATTGCACAGTAGTTAATGATAGATGAACCATCTCAACCAAAACCTTAAGGTGATGGTTGAGGCCCATATATTATAGTTATATTCTATTATGCCCCCTCACTCAAATGCCCGTTGGGCTTGAAGAGTGGTTGGTTAGTGCACAGGCCCCCCATACCATGTGCCGGGTTTTCCACTTGATGAGGTTGTGAGATTTTGGGGGCTGCCAGGGTTTGAACACAGGTCACTCTGGCTCTGATACCATGATAGATGAACCATCTCAACCAAAACCTTAAGGTGATGGTTGAGGCCCATATATTATAGTTATATTCTATTAGTTAATTGCCAGTAAATGTAAATGATGAAATATGCAGTATAGTCAGTGGTAAAAGTTTACAACACAACCTTAACAATATCATACCATGAAAAGTGTATTTACAAGTCGCACATTCAGTACGAATGGGTAAATTCCAAGCTTAACAGCACAAACACAAACATTTTTACAAACCTATGTATAATCTTCTCTATATGATAAGCTTTGCTTTCTTTTACGATGAATTATAGACAAAAACGAACTGGCAGCAGAAGCTGGGAGTATAAAAACAAGGAACCACAGGGGAAAAAAGAAAATCTAGCTGCCAAATAAAACCCAGAAAAGGTAGTCATTAACTCATACTGAAGCAGTAAAGCAAAGTGGAGAACTGAGTGCTAGAAAAGCCGCCTCCTAAACCCTCGGGTGGTAGCCTGATAAGTTCGAACCAGTAAACCAACACCGACGCCAACCCCAACACAAACACCAAGGCCGATCCCGACTCCAACTCTGACACCCGCATTAAACCACGAAAGTTCACCATCTTCACCTTCCATATATTCAGGCATCCGCCAGTAGGGGTTGCTGAAATCAGTTTCTGGTTTATAGCCTCTGTATTCTACCACCTGCATGAAATGCAAATATCTTCCTTGTTCACGCAAATACCAATGAAATATTTAGGCAGCAACCGCCTTGGTGCTACTTTGACTACCTACAGCCGACCAAATAATATAGTACAAACTAGTGCGGAAAAATGCTGCATGGATGCATAGTCAAAAGAGGTCCAGTCTAAAAACTAATGAAATAAAAAAAATGTACAAGCGTCTTCAAGTCTTCTACAGACCAAATGACCAAGTACTCAATAAGTAGTATTGTCAGCAAGCGAGCTACCTGAATACATGACTAAGTAAGACAGTGGAGAATACTCAAACAGGCCAATTAGTAGTATTGTCAACAGGTCCCTTATTTTACATTCACCCCCATTAGATCACGTTCAAAACCTCCATCCCCACAATTTTTTTTTTCGGCTAAGCTCCGCCTTAGAATGTGCTATTTGTCTCTAACAAATCAGTCAATGAACCAATATTTAGATGTGCTGCCATCCAGGTTGCTCGATACATAAATGTATTTAATGATGCCGTGAAGGCCAGAAGCTAAATTTACCACCTACGTGCCTCACACATATAAAGTTTACTACTCCCACTGTACCCCAGAGCCCAACAACAAAATCATCTAGAAAATTAAGAAGCTAAAAGCTCGCAATAGGCAGGAGAGACATATGGTAAAGCACATGTTACTACCCATCACCTTCTTGATTTAGAAAATAACACAGCAATATCCCCATGTAATTCCAGTGGGAAAAATCGGTTTTTTTCTAGAAATGAAACTAATGAACGTTGCAAGTCCTTATAAATTGGGATTTGAGACCATGGGGGAGAGAGATTTTCTATCTTCCAGCAGATTTAACATAGTCTATGATAACAACTTACGAAGCAACTACAACGACAATGACAACATCACAGAATCTAACCGCTCCTAAGATCATAACTCTGTACGATTTAAAACACAAATCTTTCCACAATTTAACCACTTGATTACATACGATAACAACCAACTAAGAGTGTAATTCAAGTCTCAAGATTAACCAAAGATATGCACAAAAACACTAGAAAAGGGCAGACACAAAGACGTCAACGGGAACACATGAAACTACAACATTGCAATTTCCATACAATTACACAAGATGCATGCAAATCTGCAATCAACAGCCTTGCTGGATGAAAGTACAGAAAATGAATGAGCAAGCACAGTAAAGTACCTGCATGCCCATTTTTGATTTTATATCTTTCTGATTTTCGGCATCATTCTGTCTTGAATTTGTTTCATGCTCGGGGATCGAATCCAGTGTAAGAATTTTGTTATTTTTCTTGCGAGATGTAAGCTGTAGCGTTTTCGTTAAGATAACTGGTGCCCCAGAAAACCGACCCGCAACATAGACCTCAATAATAGGCTTTGCATATTCAGATCTTCCATTACGGTTTAATTTCAAGAATCCTGTATCGGTGGCCATTTCCAAATCACAACTCAAGTTCCAGCTTCTGACTTCATCTTCAGACTCCTCAGTAAAATCATTCCTGCTCGGCATCTCTAGACACCCACTTAAGAAAAGATCCTCTTTGTCAAAGACTTCAAATTTCACACTCCCTGTAAACCTTACACTATCTGTGCTAACATATGTTGCCTCCTCAGTCTTTTTATCAACGCGATCACGTCGAAGAATGGAAGAAATTCCATCAGAATTGATACTACATCTGGCACCGTTTACTTCTAGGAGTGTATCAGGATCCAGAGGTATATGATTGACTGTAAGAGATTCTGGTGTTGAATCGTCAGCTGCGTAATTGCTAATTCTAACATAAAACACCCTCAATTCAAACCATGATGCTGACAATTTACTTGAAGGCTGGAACGAGAGATGCCTACTAGAGTGGAGACCATTATGTGCTGTATCATAGATGTCAGGTGTTTCACAAGACCCCATCACTGAAAAGAACGTAAGGGTTCCCAAAACGTTGGGAGATATTGCTCACTGTAATGTACTCCGTAGCTAACTGCTAATATACGGAAGATAACACTTGGACACATCAAACGAGCGAGAAAAACCTAAAACAAGAATGAAAAATATAAACCATCGTATATGATAATACAAAATGTCATATACAAGTTATACACACAAGGGTAGCCAAACTTTCAAGCTTAGAATTATCATAGAGCGAAAATGTACACACTAATTAACTTATCAATGTGCCAAATATACCAGCAAACAAGTTCTTTAAATCCAGACATCAAGTCAGCAAATTTTATAAAGAACGTTAGAGCAGAAAAAAAAAAAAAAAAAAGAACATACATCGAATGTACTACAGCATACCTAGTGAAGTATATAATTAAGCTTATGTGTATTTTTCCGAGGTTTTCAAAGTTTACAAGTTACATTCTAATTTTTTTACCTCAAAACTCAAATTTAACTGAGCTTATATGTAATGATTTTGAGTTGTATTGAAGTTTTTTGAGCTTAATGTTTAAATGAACGAACTCAGAAACTTTATATTAAAACTCATAATCCTCAAATGAATACTCGGAAACTCTATTATAAAGCTAAGAAATTACATCACATGTTGAGTGTATGAATACTTTGTGCCCCTTATACCAACAAAAACAAGTTATCCTATATTCCTATTTCAATCGTAGTTCACATCACATTTTTATTTATTTTCAAACCGACTACGGAGTATCTGTGTTCATCTGTATTACATCTATAACACCTCTAAAACAATCTTTCTAAATTCGATCATGTAATCAAATATACACATTGAACACACGATTTATCGAGGTCAGTGGTACTTATCCCCCACACCAGTGAGCAACTAAACTTTTTGTGATGTTTTCGAAACCGCAACCGAAACCTAACCACCAAGTAACCAATCAACAAACCATTTGGACTTCCACTTGCTCTTTGTGAGAGGTCGACAGCTGAAGACGGATTCTAATCAAACAAAATTTATAGAGGAAACTAATTTTTACCAGAAATTGAACACAAAATTATGATAACTACAATCGAAAATTCGGAATTGACCTAATTCTATCCCTAAAATGATTAAAAAAAACAAAAACATAACTTATCCAACAAATAAATTAATTAAATTAACTATATAAAAGCAAAAACAATTAAAAAATTCGAGGAATTTCAATTAAAAAATGAGTGAAAAAATAACATACCGGAAACAGTAAGGATGTAGAGGTAAAGCGTGAACAATTTCCGAAGTTTTCTTCATATCTTGGAACAAAAATATCAAACAATATTAATAATTAATTAATTAGGAAAAAGTCAACAAACTGAGCTTAGCAATTCACACATATAATATGAAACGTCAAATGTGTAATAAAAATACGAGTTATTAAGTTAGATTAAAATAAAATAAAATACTGACCACAATAATAATAATAATAATACTTCAATTAAGAGGTTTTTTTGGAAGAAAGAGAGCCTCAAAAATCCTGAAGAAAAAAAAGGTGGTGGGTTTTGATTTGGCTTGTTGTTGTTGTAGTTGGTTATATGAGGCCAAGATATTATTAAGAGAAGATTTGGTGGATTTATTGATTATCTGACGTGGAGGATTATTAGAGGATCATTTATTGTAATTGTAGACTTTGTTGGAAAAAATACTAAGGTTTGTTGGGAGGGTTAAGGATGTGAGGCCAGGGTTTGTAGTGTCTATATGTCAAAGGGTACTTAATCATGTTTAATTAGCCACCTCACTTTAAACACAAGATTAGTAGGGTGGTTAGCGGAGTTATCCACATGACATTTTTAAAATTCTACATGGTCATTTTTTCCGTAGTAACCCGGTTAATTATTGTCCTTTTATTTTGGCACAAGAATCAAAGAAATAGTAGGGGGCGATTTATGGTTCCATTTAGTGGATGACAAATGGACACTAATCTCATTGGGTGATCAAATTACTCATAGAAATTATTCAAAATATTAAAAGGATAACAATTGATTGAGACAATTTAAAAATGAATAAGACAACAGTTGACATAGACGGAATGAGTAGTATTATGTGAAGAAGAGTATGATGTCGACAATGGAAGAGGACGTGGGGTCGATGGGTGATTGTGGCGAGATGGGTGGATAAAGGTAGGTTGTTGGGGTAGAGATGGGGGGTTGGTTGAAAAAGGAGTAGTCTAATTTAAGACGTGAAACTAATAAAGTTACTGGATTGAAATCATCCGAACATAAAAGTTTAACTGAGTCTCGAATTTGACAACCAATACATGACGGTTAATATGAATTGAACCAACCTAAACAAAACTAGATCAAAGTCTTGCCGGAGTTGGAACTGGGAGCCAAACAGAAAGGCCACTTGGTCCATAATTGTGACGGAAACAAATATATTTCGGAATATTCATGTTGTATCCATGTTGTAATACTCCGCATTATTTATAAGTGTCAATCGACGGCCGAGTAAGGTCAACTCGACCGAGTTTTGTGGCACTCGATCGAGTAAGACATGGGATGGCTTGAGCTGAGTCCGTGGCTCACACAACTCGGCCAAGTAGACAAGACATTCAACCGAGTTAGGTGTACTCGACCAAGTAAACAAGTGACTCGACCAAGTAAACAAGTGACTCGACCGAGTCACGTCGAGCTGGACCGACTTTCTTTATTTCTTATTCTGTATTTTAGAGAGTTAGTATATGAGTTCTTATAAGTAGGCTCATAGGCCGTCGTATTTACATGTATACCTCATAAACTCATTTTAAAAACTCTAGCTATCATCCTCGTCGATCATCTAAAAAATGATTTATAGATCTACTTGAGGATCCTCACCTTTACCATCTTGTTAGGTAAGTTTAATCTAATCTTTGTTTCTTTTAATAAGTCGTAACATCTTTACAAGGAGCTTTAGGAACTCTGAATAGCTGTTTGAACAACGAGTTACATTTACGTGCCGGAAAATACTTCAGGAAGTTATGTAGGGGCATCCTGGGCTCGAATCCCACGAGTTGGGTGAGACATGAGCAAGGTAGCTAGGGCTTATGCAATAGTATAAAGCTGGCCTAATGATGGTAGGTTCGGCTCGCATCCTTTCAAATATTCCGCAACAACCAACTTGTTTCGCTTCGCCTCGTACGTTCGTGTCGAAATAAGTCTTACTCTAACCTTATCTTAACCCATCTTATGAGAATTTAACCTAGAAGTTGGCGATATATCCTGTGTTTTCTAATCATAGGAGACCAAACCCTAAAAATTGGGGGGTTTAAGGGAAAATTGTTAGTAAATAGGCAATTGATTGAGGGTAGAGTGTAATTATATGGTATTATATGTATCACAAAGAGGCAAATGGGAGGACAAGTGGTGTCCGTCACAAGTGAGACCAACTAGATATGTATATAGGTGTCGATTTTGTGGAGGAGCGATCTTATTTTGCGTGTTTTTTTAGCTTGCTTTGGTTGGATTTGCGGGTTTGCTAGATTTCTCGACACAACTCTTTTATTATGTATTGTGACAATTTGTGACTTGTCCATGATGGTTATGTGATGGATGATGATGTTTGATTGACGAGAATACATTTTGTAATAGTTTTTTTTATGGTGACCTTGTGATATTGTTGGGAACCAGTACGGGTAACCGGATTCCTTTGTGGCGCCGTCTTACGCAGAGGGTCGCCTGAAGCTTTCTCTTGTGGGCCCGCCACAAGAGGGGATGTGCATGTTTGATGGTCCAAGGAGTGGCTTGACCACATTAATGACTTGTGATATGTAGCAAGCATTGGGATGACTTGTGATTTGTAGCAAGCATTAGGATATGATTGTGATTGAGATTGAGATTGAGATTATGCATGAGATGTCGTTTGACTCGATTGATATTGTTATGCGTTCACTTTATCGTATGGACGTGTCACTTATGTTTCTTTTATGATTGCGTATGAATTCTCTACTCAACTATTATGTTGACATCTGCGTTCTTGTATCAAATTAGTTTAAAAACTATCCAATGTGATCCATCTGGCAATTTCAAGCCTTATGGTGAGTAGGTTAGTATTTACAGGTTGCTTGGAGCTCATATGATAATTGAGTGGGGCTTGGGACGATTGATCGTGATGCTTAGAAATCAAGTCATGCCTTAGTCGATTTTCGTCTTTAGAAATTTATTAGACTTTCGCTTAAACACTTAGTCTTGAGTCTTGAAATTTTGAATATGGATTGTAACAATAATTAGAAGTAAACCTTTTAATGTTATTATTTCATCATGGTATCTTTGATTGTACGAAATGCCCAATTTTTTTAACCAAAACACTTTATGTGACTGTAACTCGTATTTACGAATTCCGAATATGACGTTTTTCCCCTCAAACTATTCGTCTTTCCGAGAACTACATTTTGAAAAACAATTGTTGCATTTAGAATTCGTTGTGCGTAGTTCTCGTATGTCAAAGTATTTTCATATCAAACTCGACAGTTTTTTTTTATATCAAAACGAAGAATTCGAAAAGACAAGAAGTTTGAATAAAAAAATTATTATATTCAGAACTCGTAAATACAATTATGGTTACTCAAGATTTTTCGGTTCAAAAAATTATACATTTTGTACAACATGACAATTCCAAATACGTATTTTGATAAGAGGAGCTAACGATCCCTAACTCAAATAACACCAAGTTATGAGACACAGAATCCGACACGACACGACTTGTTCCCTTCCTTTTAAGTTGGGTTTCATCCATTCCCCTTTCCCCTTCCCCAACGGTTTGGTTCATTCCTCTTTAAATCCTCCGCCTGAACCAAAATATAGGGTCACAAAGTCACACTGAGTTCAACAAAACAGACTAAACAAACAAACTAAGAAATGATGAATGCAGCAGTGAAGGGCAAATATGAGTATGACTCTGATAAAATGGCGACATCCGCCATTTCTACAATCGCCATTCCTGCAGGTGACTTGAAGCTCAGAGCTTCCATGTCCGACGCCACTTTTACCAAACCCTCTTCATTTTCTGGCCTTTCTCTCTCCCTTGAAAAACCCGGTTCCTTTATCTTGAACTATGATGTTCCTAAACAGGTTTTTACTTCTAAAAATTCAATCTTTCTTACTTTTTAAGTTTAATTTCTTACTGTTATTTGGTTAGAATTTCTGGGTTTATCATAGAATTATGCTTTTGTGTCATTTTTTTTTAATTACTGTTGAAAAATTGATACTCAGAATTAACTTTTGGAATGGAGTTTGGATAGCAGATTGTATTATCAAGGTACAATTAGTCTTTGTCGTAAGATTAAAGCGAGTTTGGATTCTCTGTCCCATTTCCGTGTCCCATATTGTGTCCAATTAGTTCTTCATTTGACACATAGGAATTAACCATAGAAAAAAATTGTGTAAATATGATAGGGTTATGTGTCTGTAGAACATAAAGGTAGTGGGACACAAGATGGGACACGGAAGTGGGACAGAGGGTCCGGACTCAGGGTCAAAAAGTTACCCACTTGGCCACTTGTATAGATAAGATATTTCACATTTGTCTTATTCAAGATATTTGACCCGTCTTAAATAAAAATTTGTGATCAAGGTATAGTTACGGCCCAAAAACCTGGGGTATGTGACGGCTGTATCTGAACGACGGAGTATTTAGGGCATAGAGACATTGTGTTTCGATACTTTAGTAATTGAAACAATTGTGTTTTTATATCTTGTTGTATGGACTATGGATACGATTGTTGCCTACTTGCCTTTGAGTTACTGGGCCTTTTGCAGTGAATTAATAGCATTATTATTATGGAATACAAACAGTAAATTCCTGATTTATACTCATTTTTTATTTACGTAGAAGTACATTTTGAGGGGTAATGAATTCGATTGTGGGAAATTAGTCTCAGCTCATTACTCATACAGTAGTAAATATTGGAGGTATAAACTCCATGTACTCTATTTATTGATTTTGTGCTTGGATTTCCGGAATTCATTGAGAGTGAAGAAAAGCCCTTGGTGAAATTAAGTTTGTAAGGTAATAGAGCGAATTTGGAACTTATGAGTTATGACCTCATAAGCTCATAGCTTACTAGGATGATGAGTTTTTCTCGGCCGATTCTTCCACTTCTTATCGTGATTTTGTGCATTGCTGTGTTTTACTTCTTGAGCAGAATTGTTGGCTTTGCGGACAGTTTTTTGTTTGAGATTACAGTATGGTTTGTACAACCTTCGTTTTATCGAGTAGTTTTAGGATTTAGAATGATGGTTGATATTGGATTTTGATGTATGATTTGCTGGGAATTTGAGCAGTGGTTATATCTTCATTTTTGTATAGGATTTTAGGTTTCAGTTCATGAATTCAATTAGGGTTCTAGAGAAGCAGTTGAACCTTACTTACAGTCACAACAGAGCTGATAACCGAACTGTATTGGATGGAACTTTGGTGGTGGATTCGTGCAACAAGGTTTCTGCAAATCACGTGATGGGTTCAAATAATGGAAAGTTCAAGTATACCTACGTGCACCAAGGGCACACTACTTTTGAGCCGTCTTATGATCTGGGTATGAATTCGTGGGATTTTGCATTATCAAGGAGGGTTTATGGTAATGATCTGCTCAAGGCTTCATATCAGACAAGCAACCATAAGCTTGCATTGGAGTGGTCGAAGAACTCAAAGAGAATGGGATGTCTTAAGGTATGTAATGCGGCTTTAGCCTTTGCTTGCATGCCTTAGTGACTAAATTTGCTTTTACATATTTTTGTGCTTTTTTTTTCTTTCATATGCGTTAAACTTATTTGCTATTTGGAGAAACTTTGTTTTGAGGCATAATTGAAGTTTAAAATTTGATGTAAACTTTCTCTATTATATGTTTCTAGGACTCATATATTTGATAGCTCATTTGTGCAACTTCACGTGATTACCCCATGTTTACCATTGTTCTTGTATTTTGGATTAAATTTTTTCCATTTAGCTTTGAGGAAATTAGGTTTGTCATGAAAGTTTTCCAAGTTGATGGCCTTGTAGATCTTTGCATGCGGAGTATGTTATCATTAATTATCTACTTGGCGACTTAGCTTCAGTATGTGTTTTTTTTTTGGCCAACATATGCCTGTGATCACATGGGCATTTTGTGCCATTTACTTCAAGGGGATCCAATTTTTCTTGTTTGGACAGTAAGGTTGGACAATAGGTCCCAGGTTCGATCCCCCTCCCCTCTATTGTAATGCGACTAAGTGTGCGCTTCGTTAGACCCAAAAAAAAAACAGTAAGGTTTGATTGGAGGGAAATGAAGGGTATGAGCCAAATTAAATTCTTCCACCGTATGAAAAATTTGGATGGAAAATGTCTCCCTTCTCTTTTTGTCTTCCGTCTCCCTCAGTCCCTCCCTCAACTTATTTCGAAAGTCCAAACAAAGGCTTAGTGTATTGAATTGAAACGTCAATTTACCTCAAGAGTGTTTGTGAACAACTCCAAATTGCGCTAGTCCCGTTTTCAGGTGGCAGGATGAACGGGTCATAAACCATTTGGGAGTCTAAGCCCGGGGACTGTTTGGAAATAATTTCGAGTTCTATGGTCTTTTGTTTTCTTGTTTCATATATGGAGAATTAGTCTCGTATTTGAATAGCAATATAATGTGTTTTTTTTTCTCCAGATGTCTGCACTCTTCAATCTGGCCGATGAAGTGAAGATGCCAAAACTGATGGCTGAGACTACATGGAATATCGACCTATAATTTAGTGTTAATGTTCGCTGTATCCTATCGATTCTTTTAGATTGCTCGACCAATATCGATTTTCTAGTGGCCGAAGTCATGTTTCTAAATTTTCTATATTTCTTTAAAGACGTGCATCGCTTTATTTGTATGCTTTACTACAGTTGCAGATCTGGAAATTGGCCTCTTACAACAGGTAAAAACTACTGCTAGTTGCTGTGTTATAATTGTCGAAGAGGCACCTCATCTGTTGTTTCTTGTAAAGAATTTTTGTTACTCGTAGAATATTCGGCCTACTTCCCTGCTAGCCAGGCTTCATCATGGATCAAGAATTTTCGCGGCTTGCCAGGCTACTCGTATTTTGGATTAAATTTTTTCCATTTAGCTTTGTGGATTAAATTTTTTCCATTAAACATTGCTGTGTACGATGTAGACAAATCTCAACACACAGTTTGCCAAGATAATATTTATAGCTAAGCTGTTCATTGATAAACATTTTATATCGCCATCACCCAGCCGCATATACATTTGAGTATCTAAGGTCACTCTATCAAGAAAACAAGCTATGATATGGATTGAACTTCCATTTGATGGCAATTTTGTTAGCTCAACAAATGTACAGGTTGAAGTTCCTTTGTACTTACACTAGCAGAGAGTATGAGTTTCACACGGCAAGGATGTCAAACTCATGAGGCATGAATTCTTCACTTGGTCTGTAGTATTTATCCGGAGAATATAAGCTCAAATTGGTCACCTGACTTGTGTAAAGGCACGCAAATCTCTCAACCTGCACATACAAAATCAGTCAATTCCACTCGATATTCATAACTTTCAATTAATTGTAAACGATGATGCAAGCCATGCAATTCGGGAAACATTATGAGAAGCATATTGCATAATTAATCAGTTAGGGATAGTCATGGGAGTTCCCAGTTCTAAATTTTTGTAACATATATTTTCTCTCTAGATACAAGGATGTACTGCTCAAAATTAATCAGCGCTGTAAAGGAGAATCACATAACAGTTTCTTCATCCAATAGAAGAAACATGTTTACTCTTTAGTGCCAGATGAAACACAAAACACAAGTACAATAAGATGGTTCATGTAAACTGACCCAAATGCAAATTCTTTTAGCAAAAAACTTTGTAAATGATGCTACTACGTTTCTCATGAAGACTTTGCAAAAGTAGCCGACCTGAATTACTCCGACCAAACCCATAAAGTACAACCTGAAGACCCGATCCAAAATAACCTGTTCGAGAACATTTAATTTGAAACAAAAAGAACTGACCAAGAATGATCCTAGGACAGCCTGACCCAAAATGACCTAAAATAAATATCAGCGCACTCAATAATGACCCAACACATCAAATTCTAGGTCCATTAGTCGGCTCCCTTTTCAGTTTGAATGAACTTGACACCACATCTTGATTTTAAAAGGCACTGAAGACGCGCACCGCATGAATAAGGTTTATTCAAACAAATTCATTTTCGTAAATAAAAAATAATATTAATCCTCATACCTTTTTTTTGGGATTTAAAAAAGGGTTACTATATATAAAATTAAAAGCTAAGTATTAGGAGGTAAAGGGAAGGACAAAATAAAAGAATGGAGAAAAAATATATGAAAATTGCATAATGCGCGCCTTGTGAGCGAAGCCTTATCCAAAAGGCGCGTATATGGTGCCCCAAGGCATTTCAGTTAGTTCCTCAACGAGTGTCAGCTTGCGTGCGCCTTTGTAAACTAAGCACCAAAACAACCAAAGGTTGCATCATCACCTGAATCTATGCACTTGCAATACATCCTATCGTCAAGTTTAATAATTCCCAATAATATTCGACTATGTTTCAGTAATAAACAAAAAGAAAAGTAGACTAAATTAGGCGAAGCAAGCTTCCCCTTACTCTTTTGTGCACTATTCACAGTTAAGGAGGATTTTCAATATTCTCGACAATCTATAAGAGAAAATATATCCATGTGGGATCTTGTTTGATTCATCTTTAGGAGTACATTATTAATATCAAACTATTTGACTATTTATAGAAGCAAGGCAACCGTGAAAACGGAAAGGGAAAGAGTGGAACTTCTTGGCATTCTCTACCTAGTGGAAGTATCATTGTCACTCGCATGGAGTATAAGAATTAAAGCCTAATAATTTAAGAAGTTTCAATGCTTCGATAGAGGGATAAAGGAAACTCCGTACTTAACAAGGTATTCTGATCTCAGTATCTCACTGGGGGCCTCAAGTTTGTGGGATGTATGACGGATTCTGTCTAAAACACATGCATGACCCTAAACCGGTAGGATTTTTATTTTGTTCTTTTCCTCTATTTTGTTAATCCACGAACTGTTCCGAAAGCAAACCAAAACACATTATAAGTTCAAAACAACAATGCCCTGATCAACGGACTACTACTGATTGATTCAGAAAAGAAAAAGAAGTAACATCCCAGAAAGAGGCAGACCAATCGGTCTATTCAAAACAATTTATGGCTCACCTGATGTGCGAATCGAGAATTTTGGTAGCCAGTTTTCATAAGCTGCCCCCAGACTTTGTGAAACTGAAATTGAGGATAGGAGAAATGTCAAAAAAAGGTGGAGGCAGAAATAAAAAATCCAAGTAACCCTGAAATTATCACATGCGCGGTAACTTTGTAAAGGTGATATTATCAGCTGAAACAATTGATACAAACAGCATGGGTTCGAAGCAGAACTCCAGCCAACAAAATTATGGCACCCCACACCCCCATTAGTAATAGTTTTATAGTAAATACACATTAAATGCATCACAAAAAGAATAACAATACTAGAAAAAGAAGACTCGCTGTCACTGTGGACACTTTGAACAGTATTAAGCAATCTCACCTTCTGGTGGCTGTTATAAAGGATCTGTTGATGATCAAGTCGAACCTGCTCTCTTTTCCCCTACAAATAAACCAACAAAAATCATACAAGAACTAGAAAGAATTATCCTAGGGCAAGTGCTGATTTTACGCTATTCTCTTTCAAGTTAAATGATCTGGCAATAGAATGAGTACAATAAATTGCAAATTACGGAGTATAAAAAAAAAGTCCACCTCCAACGCATCAACCTCTGAGGATAGTTGTCCCTTTTCATCAGTTTTGAGGGTATCGAACCTGGAAATTCAGCGATACATGCACAGTTAGAAATACAGATTTCAGTCATTATACCTCTGAATGAAGATGATGGGGCACAGAAATTGTGAAATTACGCAAGAATCTTCACACTTAGACTGGCAACCTATGGTCACATCAATACTATCAAGGAGTAAATGAATTATATGACAGCTAGCAAATGAGAATTGAAGAGAAATGAAACACGAGTAGCCTGTGATGGCAACAAAAGCTTCCTACCCCACCAAAGTTCCACAGTTTTCTGGGACACCAAAACTGCTTTCTTAACGATGAGGTGCTCTCAAAGTACCAGATTGCTCCAACATAACCAGAGTTAGCTTATCAAGAGCAAGAAATTTAGACATTCAACGAAATGGCCTCCATTAAATCCATCAGCAACAAAATTGAAAGATATTTTTAAAAGCAGGGCTAACATTAATGAACCATAAAGTTATTTCAAGGGTAGGTACTCCCCACTTGGAAGAGAAGAATAAAAAGATTAGGCTGCCTCTGGAAAATGGTTCCTTTGGCTATTTGGAGTGCACATGGATTGAATAGAACCATCGTACTTTTCATGATGTCTCTTCATAGCAAGAGTTTTTCATTTTTTTGATGCTAATATATATTTGGAGCCGTATGCTTCACCCAATACGAAAATTGTCTTTTTTAGAGCACACTTAACTATCTCTCGTTTTGAATATTAGTGTCACATTTAGGCTCTCTTTTGAAAAACTAACTAAAAAGCTAGCTGTAAGCTAAAAAATTAGCTGAAAGCTTAAGGTAGTTGAGAGCTTATAAGCTAAGCTAAAAAGGTACTTGGAAAATGGGACCTGAAAATCTAACTGATTATAATATTATATTTAAATTGTTTGGCAAACTAGTTAATATGAAAGTAGTACTCTGGTAAATTGTCATAAAAAGACATCATAAATATTCAATACGTATTATAAGTGGAAGTGGTAAAAAAGGAAAATGAAAAACAACAAGTTAGCTTATTTCTTACATGCTACTCCTAGTAGCTTTTAATTTCAACTAACTTATTTATCGAATAAGCTACTTGCAAAACACCCACACAAAAATAAGTTATAGCTGAAATTTTGGTCAAATAAGCTTGCTTATTTGTCTTGCTAAAAGCCTTGGAGGGGGTTTTGGAGGGGAGGGAAGGGAAGGGAAAGGGAGGGCGAAGGAGGGATACACAATACCTTATTTGGATCATCTAGGGTATGAGGGAAATGGAGGAATCGGATCCATTTTCCCTCCTGGAAGGCAAATTAAAATTCCGACAAAATAGGAAAGACTTGAAGGGAAATTGTATCCGAACACACAAACTCCATTCCCCTTCCACTTATCTTCCCTCCCTTTCCTTTCCCTCTATCCCTCTTCCTGCCTTTTCCCTCTTACTTTGCAATCCAAACAAGACCTTAGGGTGTTAGGTTTTTCCGTCGACAGTTGAATGTTTTGATCTGGTTCAATTCATGATCGTTGCGTCTTTTTGTAAATGGGCCTCACCTCTAATATATTTTTGTACATGGGCATCACATTTATGATATCTTCTTGTAAATGAGTGCCACCCCCTTGGCATCCCTTAATTAATATTATATCTTACTTATCAAAAAAAAAAGTGAAGCTCTTTAATTTTCCATCATATAATCCACCAGATCAAATTCTGAGTGGTACCCTGACACGTGTCTAGCGGAAAATAAAAAATCTGACTGCTGGTGGTTAGATTGACTGAAACCCACTTGCCACTTCTCAAGGTTAGCATCATATAGCCACAAAAGACCCAATCAACACTAGCAATATTGCAATCATCCCATGTCTTCAAACCGTGGATAGTAAAACTAACTCCAATCATAAAGCACATAACTCGTCTCAAGCACCAATGAGGTTTTTCCTTATAAACAAGGGGTGCAAAATCTTGAAATATCCAATAACTATGGGCAACATGGCTATTTTTATGAATTAACAGATAACGATATCCACCGAGCAAGGCTCTGTAATTCATTTGCGCAAATTCTACACAATATTCTGGCAATTGTTTGGTGAATTGAAACCCATTTCCCAAAGCTAGTAGCACAGAATTAAATTGTTCCATGTTTTTTAACCATTCATAGCAAGACATTCTACGTGGAAGAACTTAACATTCACTGAGGTTTTGCTAGATTTTATTCATAGAGTCTCCTTTTTCTTATGATTCTAAAGGTGAAGTGGGCCAGCTGTATTGTTAGTTCTGCATATAAGTGTGTACGATCTTGAGGCATTTATGCATAAGGCACTATGGCTATTTTATGGTTACTGTTCTAAGCATGAACATGAAATTTCATTAAGACTTCTCATTATCTAGTGACCGTTAAATAACCCCTGTAATGTCTATCTGATCAGTGCATCACAAGGTTGTTGGGGCTTTCACAAGGATCTCATTGGCTCTCAGCAGCTCTATCCTACAGCCTTTCACTTAAGGAAACAAGTTTTGTACATATGCATATCAATCTCTGCATCAGTTCGATAATTTTGTACCAACTCATTTTGTCACTCCTAGTGCTTGACCATCCAAAAATTCTAGCAATATGTTTCAACCACAAACGATCAAGAAATTCTTAAAATTCCAACAAGCAATCAATAACAAGCAGGTTCTCATTGGCTCTCAACAGCACAATCCTACAGCCTTTCACTTTTAGAAAACCACTTTTGTACATATGCATATCAATCTCCGTATTAGTTTAATAATTTTATACCAATTCATTTTGTCACCACTAGTGCTAGGCCATCCTAAAATCCTAACAATATGTTTCAAACACAAACAATCTAGAAGTTTTATAAAAGTCTCAACAAGCAATCAAAACAAGCAAGGTAAAGCCTCAGTAGGGTGGGAGTGGGGGTGGGGGACTACCACAGAAGCTTTCTATGAAAAATTAATATAGTGCTCACTTCAAAGACCATTTCATATGCTGAAGTTTATCTTCTATCCGGTCACGCTCACACCTCAACTCTTGAAGTCGCTGCATGTCATCAATAAAAAGAGGGATTTCACAGAAATGAGTTGAAGAAACAAATAGTTTAAGAAACTCGGCAAGTAAGAACAGCCTTATGCTGAAAAAAATTAAATAAAAACAAAAAAAAAACAATTTACATTTTAGCAACACAATGTTCATATAGTTGACTCTCCAAAACATTATTAGAGCCCCTAACATAGCAGAAGACTAACTTACAACTGGTAGTTACAATTCACAAGTAAATAACAATACATCAACTGCAATCAAATGGAAGTTTCCGATTTCTAACAAGAAACAGACATATTTGAAGAGGGCCTATACAAGAGTAAAAGAGTCATGTTTAAATCTTAGTTTCTAAGGAGGATAACTTCGATTTTTCTAAGTGCATTCGGTCAATTTTGATATCCTTATTTAGATGCCACATAAAATATAGTTAATGACATTGATATTTCCGTAAAGAACAAAATAAATAAAAAAACTACTCCGTATATTGTTATCAACAAATAAACCTTCTAATTTGTGATACAAATGGCTCATTACTCTTTTCTAATTAATTTCATTATTGTTTTCATAAAATTATATGCCATTGTTGGATTTGGAAGATATATATGAATAGGAGCCTCGGAGGGAGTAATTAAGCAAGAGATGAAGAATAACATAATTTGCCGAAGAAGATGCAAATGCGTGTTTTATGAGGATCCAATATATTTTTTTTCCAGACGTTTTGCTAGTAGTCGCAAACAATAACAATGGTTTTGCATCTTATAACCAATAAGCAGCATCTTGTTCATTCATTAACGCAAGTACGCAACTACAGAATAGAAACCAGAAAGTAATTAACAACCAGCGGAACAAATCCAGGATGTAAATTTAACATTTAATTAAATTATTCCATATCAACGCTCTTCAGAGTAAAGCAGCAGCCTACAGATATACAATTGTGATACTAGTCCAATTCAGTAGTTGAAATGCAGCATACCTTACGAGTATCCTTTAGTTCCCAGAGTAGGTCAGCTTCCCGCTCAAGTTCTGGAACAACAAGCATGGTTCTCCAGCCTAATCAAGAAACGTCACAGTTCAGCTAGTGGAACATGGTTTCTCTAATAGGGTAATTTACATAATACAGGACATATTTTGAGACACGAAAAGGTGGAGCCATGGAGAGACGAACAAACAAGAACAAAAAAGACCAACAACAAAAATAAGGATTTGACAAAATTTAAGCACACATGACCGGAGGAGAAAAAAAAAGCTCAAATATTGCGCTCAATGAATTCTATGAATTTAGTCCTATTTTTCCTCTTTGACGCACTCGTAGAAGAAAAAGGGTGAAAGAAATTTAGTGCATACCAAGAACCTTTTTGCTGCGTAAAATATCTCCATAGATGTGGTCACCAACATAAAGAACCTACTAAGAGTACAAGAAACTAGATAAGATATTAAGAACTAAACAAATGACAATGACATAAATTTTGGGTTCAAACAATTGAAGGCTGAAGCATAAGCCCCATCTTAGCACAATCGAAAGTAAATTGACATGAGAACACACTACAGGAAATATTAAATAGGTTTGAAAAATCCTACAAAGAAGGCATCAATAAACTGGGTGAAGAAACTAGCCCTAAATCGCAATATGTGTTGGAGGCAGTAGAGGTCTACGGCATATGGCACAATACCCTGGGAATCTCATATGGCATGCAAAGATCGCAATGCAAATTCGTCACGCTTTTAGCAAGATTTCAATGCTGCCTTTCATAGGGAATAATACAAAAGAGACACTATCTTTATCTATATAGAATATAAAAAGCCAAATGGTTCACTAAATTGTCTGCGCATAAATAAGTGAAGTAGTATCTGGTTGGTGCAATTCTATAAATAATTTTTATAATTGAGCATCCATACCACCAACACGGCTCTTGGTAATTTAAGCACACTAGTAAGGCTTCATATATTTGACCTCCTGGCATCATAAATGGCGGCCTTTAGGCAATATGGTAATGTAGTTCTATTAAAAGCATCATCGATGATGAGTCTTCGTAGCGACAGAAATACAAGTGTAACCCACTTCGTTAAGAGAGGAGTGAAAACTTCTTAGAGACTGAACTTCGACCCAAAGACGCCAGCTAAACTTGCTTCCTAGTTCCGCTACATACAAGTATATACTCCCTCCATCCTAGTCAATTCTTTACTTTTGCTTTAGGAAAAAAGACCAAGATAAATGCTTTTACATGACATGAGCATGGAAATAATTTTTTTTTTACATACTTAACGTGGAAACATAAAGACACGAATTAGGCACCCAAATACGGAAAACGTAAAGAAATGACCCGGACAGAGGGAGTAACAAAGAAATCAGTTCCTTTGTGTACACATTTAAATACAGGAATTTCGGATGCCAACTAAGAACGTAAGCATTGTATCCCTTAAATGCACCAAGAAAAACAGATGAATGTACTATCTACTTAAAGAAATAGCACGGTAGTCAAAGATGCTTTTCCTATAAAAGAGGATTGTATACTCAAATACTCAATTACACTAACAATGTTCGCAGAATACTGTCTGAAAATTTATATTGCCACCAACAAAATTGTGGAAACTTCACCTGAGAGCTTGACTCAATATTGAGCAACTTATGGAGATGACCAACACTACCGCCCTGAAATAGAAGCACAAACTCATCTTTAGGATAATCAGTACACAAACGACTTGCACACAAATCAGCCTACACTGGACCTAAATGAGACCATCTAGGATTTTAGGTCATCAGAATTCTGGAGAGGATATCTTAACCTTTTTTCTTACATGCGCGCAAAACAACTGGTAATACAATTTCCCCAATCAGAGGAAACTCGAAGAACCTATCAAAAGGACAAAAGAACTCTCTACAAAAATAAAGGAAAATATCTCTACCACTCACACCAATAAAACTGATACAAAAACATGCAATTACTTGATGATAAAATAGCCTGAGGGAAAAAAAACAGGGTACCTGGAAAACCCGACAAGCGTTGTTTACCCCCTTTGATGGTACATAGACATCATAACTTCCAACCTGTTTTATGGAAGTTATTAGGCCGGGGATTTTTAGGAAAAATCAAGGGACATCATCATTGAACATTTTGTACACTCACTTGAGGCATAGGTGTTCCGTTGTCTGTATTTAGAAGCATCCCAGAATCAGGTACAACCTCAAAAAGGTTAGCACGATTATCTTCATGGAAGAATCCTGGTTTTGCACTTTTTTAAGATCAATGAAGCAATGAAACAATTGTCACTGTCAGTGTCCCTTCAAGATGCCATTTAAGTTACTCACCTGAATCTACTTTGAGCACAGGAAAAATCATAGAAGGGGATAAGGTTTAAATAATGAATATTTTCATAAAGGGCTTGAAATTAATGTGACGACGTCTATGGTAAAGGTTTAAAAATGCAATTGTGTCACGTATAACAGCATATAGAAGAGAGAAGTTGTTACAACATTGCCCATGTTTAATCCCTTTATCTCCCCAACTCTTCGTAGCAGACTTGCGCAAATTAGTGAAGCGCAAGTGTTATGGTGATGCAAAACAATATAAAGATTTACAGAGTTATCGAAGGAGCGCACCAATTTGAATGCAAATAGGCCTAAATATTTAATCCCAGTTTAATATGCAAATAGGCCTAAATCTTTAATCCCAATCATCACATTATTGCCCTAAACCCTCAAGAGTTACTTTAGACACTTCGATGATTAAAGCAATTTTCGGACAGTGCAATTAAACAGTCCACCAAGCCATTGTGATAAAAAGGTAAAAACAGTTCTTGTAGATTCACCTAATTTACATTAATAGATACAATTGCTAACTTGCTATGCTGCTTCAAGATAATATCAAACCCCCGAAGCTAACTACCGTGTAAATATACTTTCCCTGACCCACCAAGCAATGCTACAACGGTCACGCTACACTCTGCGGGATCAGGTTCTCCCACTACGAAAATCCAATCACTATACAGCTTGTAAGACCCCGATGTAGGGTAACTTTATCCTTCAAATACACTATATACCCCTCTTAAAATATAAAGTTACTCTCTGTGTTAACAAGAATACAACGAGTACTAAGCTATTTTAGATGGAGGCACTATAAAAAAAATTTGAACTTAAAATCCCAATCTAAAAGCACTGTCAATGTTCTTGAATTCTGTTGCTCAAACATAATAAGACAGCCCTCGTGCCCTATCTCCGAAATACGAAAGTTGATGGGGCAGGTACTCAGGTCAAGTTGAAAAAGCACATAAATATAGACCAAACAAGGCAACAGCGAGAAAAGACTAGTTAAATTCGTAATCAACCCTACAAAAGGCGGGATCGGGGCAATTGGATTAGAATGGGAGAGTACATGTTACTTGCACAAAGAAGAAGATCAAAAGAGAACATATATCTAACCTGCCTGTGATGACAAGATCAAAATATTTCAGCCAATCAAAAGTAAGACTAGTGCTGCCATTTCCAGCTCTTTCTCGGCAGAGAAAATTCATCACAACATTTGTATAATCCCATAAACTGCAATAAATAACAAGGATTTGACTAACAAAACTAAATGCACTACTTATAAACCAAACACAATGGTTTTGAATTCTGCAAGGGGGAGCGGAATTTCAGGTAGAACTCGCTGGAGCAGAAATATATAGATTTTGCTTATTTTGCCGCATTACAAGAAGAGAGTAATACTGACTACTTAAAGATTACTACTATATTCGTGCAATGAACACTTTCTGCTTTCGAAAGGTAGCAATAAAATGAGCAACAAATGCCCATCTCTTTGTGTGAACAACAGTAAAATATAGATAAAAAAACCATAAAAATAATATTTGTGACATTTGTCCTACGAAGGAAATAGTTGAAAATTTAAACTTACGAACAAAGCCCTCACAATTCACAAAGTAAAAGACTACTGTTCAAATTTCAACTCAGAGTTAAATTGTCAAGTTTAGAGTTCATAATGATAAGATTGATCCATATAACAAGATAAAAGAAATATGCAAATAATAAGATTTTACCTATTTGTCACCAAGAATGTTGAACGGCCAGAGTCTCTAAGCATTTCCAACATTGGAACAATTAAGTCATCATCATTAATGTACCTAATAAACAAGATGCAACAATAAAACTCGGATAAGTACACAAGTGGCACCTTCAGCATTAAAATCAAAATCAAATTTCAAAGGTTGATCAGGGATATCTGGAGTGTAAGCTTTGAGTGAATGATACAACAAATCATTTGCAAGAACATGGGCATTTGGACTTTTCAGTAAACTACAATGAGCGCTAGCGCTAGCACTAGCATATAAAGGACATTTACAATATGCCTTATTCAATATCCTAAGTCATATAAACTGGTCCTCATAGATTCGATTTCGCTACACGCTTTCAAACTTTTTAAATGAGAACGTAACTGCAGAATATACAGAGAACTAGAGTTGCTACAGGACTGAAAGACATAGGTCACACCTAATAGAACAAATCAACAATTAACGACATAGGTGATTCAACAATTAATGACATAACTGACATGACTATCTAAAAAACATTGAAATTAAAAGTAATAAATCTTCCATCACCTTTTAGGATCTTTCGCAACCATCTGCTTTAAAGTCCCATCACGATGGCACAAATCTACAGCCGCTCTGACATCCTTATACATACGAGCATAACTGCAGCAAGTATTTATAGATAGTTTTTAACAAAATTGTTCTTTGAAACAATACTAGCTAATGGATCTATAATTTTGACAGTAGTCGTTGGTCCTGGTAACGACTGTAAGCTTTCCCCCATAATTATAAAGTTCAATATTTAACTTACTCTGCTCCAGCTGGAATTCTGCCAGGATTTTTGTCACTGAAATCCACAAGCTGTGCAAATAGATAGGCCTCCGCCAAGGAGAAAAGGGTGTCAATCAGGGCATAATCAGGCTCGTCAAAAGAATCTCTGGTCAAAGTATTCCCATAAGTTTCACCTTTTTCTTCTTTAGACATCTCTCTAAATCCATGATATGCGACTTTGACATATTTATGGCGATCCATCTGTAGTAAAGTAGCTAAGTACCACTTTAAAGTAAAAACACTAGTTATAAGCACCACTCGGATTAAACTAACCTTTAAAATGTTTCCCCTCTTTTTATCAAGAACCAAGCCCCTAACCATGTACTTCCAGTCAAAAGACCACTCAAGCAACTGCGGGAAACCATATTTGTATGTCAAATGCTAATGTTCACATTCATAAATGCAAAGCGAAGACAAAACTAGTGAAAGATGAGCGTACTGACAAATGCAAAGCGAAGACAAAACTAGTGAAAGATGATACTGGACAGTACGATATCAAAGAACTGCTTGGTTCAAAAAGATACAAGCATCGTGTCATCCTTGGCAAAATCAAGAGAAAAGAGCATCACAGACCTCTGGAGGATACCCAAGATCATAGACAAGCTTCTTTATAGTCCCCACATATGCAAGTGATTCAAACGTATCTGGCTTGTATTGTGCTAATGTATAATCCATATCAAACCCAACAGCAACAATACCCTTCATGTTCAAGGATCTGTTGCAAAATATTCGTTTCCCCATTGGAAAGTAATTTCCACCAGACGGAGATGACCAAATACATGGGGTTCGGCTACCATCATTCTGAGGTTGCGACACTCGATGGTCTTCAGTAGTCCCATCCATCGTAATACCACTGTGTAACTTGCAAGATCCTGACGATAATTAAAAAGAATGCATTGGCAATCATGCAAATGACCTGACCAGTAGATATCGATGAGCAGCCAAACAAGAGAATGATGAAATTATTTGTAAGAATTCATCATGAAGATTGATGAATTCTGAGATGAAGATGCTGTTAATGTTTATAGAGAAGTTTAGAGAGATTTAGAGAGAAGGAAAGATATAGAGAATATAATTGTATTTCTGTTAAAAGTAATTATTACATTGATGTTCTATGTATATATAGTCAGAGTTAGTTGTGGTATTGTAACTAACTCTAACAGCTTCCTAACAAATTATTTATTAACTAACTCATCTAATGGTTAGTTAATATACAATTCTTGAGTATACTCACACAAAGCAGCAAATCTTAATCACAAAATTCTAACGAACTGTTGCTAGAAGAAGATGGGAAACATAATAACGTAGAAAGGTAGAGACAAAAGGAACGAGAGCCCAGACACAAATGGAGAGAAAGAGGATCACAACTAAAGGAGAAAACGAGATCAAATTAAACAAATGGAAATTGAATTTTAAAAAACTAAAAGAGCGCACAACAAATCAGTTACGGTCATCAATCTCGTAGATAGATATTGCCAAAGATCAACAAAATCATCAATAAAAGCATCCTCCAATCCTATAGTACTGTACATTTGAAGTTCTAGAGGCAGATAGTTTATTTTGGAACATCCCAGCTTACGAAACTGAAATAGTCCCTCTAGGCTAGCTATAACTTGAGTACTCTAAAACTTGACAAGGTCATAGCCGAAAATAATTTTGGAGTTGGCCGACACAAAACCATGTGCAGAACTATCTCAAAGGGAAATCGACGAAAATCAGGAGAACTAAGAAGAGATTTAAATGCGCGGAAAAGTGGGAAGAAAGGATCGAGAGGAGAAATAAATAATCCGTCCATTTCACTCAATTAGCCTATTCAAAATTATCTCAACTATGGAATTCATCCACAAAGTTCATCAGCTAAAGTCCAATCACAAACAAAACTACCGCAACTTCGGAATCATCAGCAAAGTTCATCAGCCAAACTCTACTCACAAACAAAACTACCGCAACTTTGGAATCATCAGCCAAACTCTACTCACAAACAAAACTACCGCAACTTCGGAATCATCAACCAACTTCATCAGCCAAACTTTACTCACAAACAAAACTACCGCAACTTCGGAATCATCAACCAAACTCTACTCACAAACAAAACTACAGCTTATCTACGAAATTCATCAGCCAAACTCTTCTCACAAACAAAACTACCGCAACTTCAAAATCAGTTACAAAGTAGAATCTCAAGTTAATTACTGTAATATACCGAAAAATGCACAAATTTATGATCAAATGATGAACAACTAACATTAATCATAAACACAGAGTACTAAAATCATAAACATAAATAATTAAACAACTATAACAAAAAATTAATCACGATAAAATGATGATTAAAGATGATTAAAACCTGAATAAAAAGAATTCCGGTTCGTAAAATTACGATGTTGTGAAGATGAAAATAAACGAGACGAATCGAACCGAGAACTGAAACTAATTAACCTCGAAGATGAAATGGCGAAAGAAGTCGCAAACAATTTCGACGGAAAACCAAAGGAAGAAGAAGAAGAAGAAGAACAACAAAGAGTGACGGTTTTCCTCAACATTCGCATTTTCCAAACTTATATAGTCGACATTATTATGATCACCATTTTTCCAGAATTCCACCCAAATTATTCCTTCGAAATTCGTAGAATATTATATTATTATATTATTATATTATATAGAGTAATTAAATAAAGCGAAAATAGGGGGGAGGAATCGGGTGCTAGAAGAGGATAAAGATGGGAATCTAAGAGGTGGAAAATGAGGAGGAAATTGAATGATAGGATGAAGTCGAATAATATTAGTATGATGATGGTATTTTAATTTGTTTATATCCACAAATGGTATATTATTTGATTAAAGTTGGAAATTGGAAGGGGATTTATGGTAATGTGCTCATTTTCATGTTTTTTGGGTTTGTTTTTAGTTAGGCAATATAAATGTGAGCATTGCGTTTTGCACGCAGGTGGAATGCTGAGCAAGATGGGGGGACCTTAAGTTGATGGGACTAACAATTTCACAAAGGATTCGATTATTGGATCACAAAATCTTCCCAATTTCTCGTTTAGGATGGGTTGACCCGCATTTGCTGCAAATTCTTGTAGAAGAGGAAATATATTTGTCTTTAAAGAAAATAATTCGAATTTCATCTCATAAGGATGTAAGTGAGATTCATTTAGTTTTCCACTCCCAACCTCTACACTAGAGCAGGATATTGGTGCGGGCTGGCCCAACCCACACTAACCCGGCCTGCCCCACCGGTCCTTCCTCTGATTGGCTTGTTGGCCCGATGTGCTGGCCCGCACAACCCACTACGTAAGTCGGGCCAGGGCCATGGCTCTTTCGCCCGACCCACCCTCCCTAACCCACTCAGCCTGCATAAAATTAGGCCACTTTTTAGTTTTTACCAATCGGGACAGAAAAGGGCCACCAATTCCCAGCCCGCATAAAAGATGAACGATTTGAAAAAAAAATCTTCATTTTCCGAATTTGTAAACACGAGTTACGGTCACTAGTTTTCCGGGTAAAATTTTTGGGTATTTCGGGAAAAATGTCAAATCTCGAGGGTACCGTGGAAATTTCCGTTTTCAAAAATTTACAAGTTATACTTAGGATTGGATAATTAGATTGTAAAATATCGATGACGTTTTTGTAATTATCGATCACGTTTTTCATCAAAGAAAACGTCAATATCCGATCCTCCCTCCAACTCACTCATATCCTCTCTTTTTTGTATTCAAAAAAATAAAAATCCAACTCCGACACCACCAACTTCCACCACTGCCCCACCACCAAAGGTTCCCGATGTTAAGGGAGAGTAGTCCGTGGTTGGAATTCACCCTAGCCACAAGTCATCCCCGTATTTTGCCATATTGTTTGTCCCACACAAAAAGCAGGGGATCGATACTCTTTCATCTCGGCTAGGCCGATGGTTTCCCACTCACGACCGACTAAAGCAAAAGTTTTCTATTAAAGAGCGTTTCCCAATGCAACTAGACCCCTCTACATGGAAAGCTACACCACCACGCACCCGCCCATGCCCTGCCACATCATTAGCCCAGGGTTGGCAAAGCAAACAGTCTCAGTCAATATCTCAAATGGTTGCTTGCCCGCTAGCAAGTTCACTTCTCCCCTCGAAAAATCTTTTAAAATTCTTAATAAGGCGAGCGGAACGTCTGAAACGGAGACGTAAGATCTTAGAACTGTTGGAGAAATCCACTGCCCCACCACCGAAGGCCGGACACCGCCACTGCCACCCGAACCCCCTTGCTCACCAGACCACCAGCGAGACCTATTTAATGAAATTTGGATAACAGTTAGACGATATAAATTAAAAAGAAACTAAGTAATACGTAAAACGACCTAAAACAAATAAATTCGAGTTAAAAGTCTAATTACAAAGAGGACATTGATACTTGTTATTCGGTCTATTGACGGACAATGAGACTCAACGCCCAATTTATGGTGAACATTGAGTTTCAAAGTCCAACCATGGACATGCATTGATATTCAATGTCCATCCATGGACTAGCCGTTGAGTATCAATGTCCAGCCATGGTCAGACAATGATACAGTCCATTGATGGACGTTGAGTACCAACATTAAAAAAAATTAAAAACTTAACATTAAGTTTTGTTGATTATAAAACTTACGACGCGATTAATTTACGATGCCAGCCAATTTTGCTAATTGTTTTTTTTATAATTAACTTTCGTGGGTGTTGGGAGAGTTTGAGAGAGAGAAAGGGGGGGCAAGAGATTGTGTTTAGTGTGAAAATGACAATTTGGTCATCTAGAATGAAAACGTCGTCGATATTAACAATCTTGGCGTAACGTTTTGTGCAAGAAATTTCGTTTGAACGTCATTATCACACATTTTATGAATATTTTTTTTTTATGTTAGCGGGACTTATTAAGTTTGGCAATGTATTGTTGCAAAGGTAGCCTAGGCCCGATCCGGTGAACATGCTATAAATATGTCCTAAAAACCAGGGTCCAAAAGTAGAAGACCCAATTTTTAGTGATTGTGGAATAGCTTTTGTTATCGGTTTTGCAATGTTTGCCGACACTTCAGTGATCGTCGCATATAACTCTTCCCTAGCAAATGTAACAATCTAGGTGACATCGGAAGATTATCGTAGAGACACAGACATGAAATATTTTAGCGTATGACAAACATTTAAAATAAATTGATAAACTCACACATTTGAATTTAAAATTTTCAAAAATTATTGTTCATACAGGCCAAAATAGATAAATAATATTTAGGTCATGTTCTTTCTGACTTTTTAGAACTGAACTTAACTTAAAAGAGCTGAGCTGAACTGAGCTGGACTAAACTGAATGAAGCTGAACTGAATTGAACTGAACGGAGCTGAACTGAACTGAATAAAGCTGAACTGAAATAAGCTTATTAGAGCTGAACTGAGCTGAAATAATAATAATAAATATAACTTGCTTTTCACTTTGGTTTTGCATCCCTTAGTGTGCAAGATACGGGATTCTTTTGATTCTAGTTTGCAAGCTTAGTACTTGGATGATGACACCATTGTTGGGGATAATTTGGAGGTGGGAAAGGTTTTGGATTTGATTTTGGCAGATGGTCCTCAGTTTGGTCTTCATCTTAATGTCGCTAAGACTGAGGTTTTTTTGCCTACTGAGGATCCTCGGAGTCGTCTTCCTGGTGTTTTCCCCCCTTCTATTGCTCGGCCTTTGCGTGGTGTCTCTGTGTTGGGTGGGCCTCTCAATACTTGCCCTAGTTTTGGCAGTGAGCTTGTGGCGAAGAGAGTGACTAAGACTATCGAGCTTATGGATTTGGTTGTTAGGATTGAGGACCCGCAATGTGAGTTGCTTCTGCTTCGTGCTTGTACTGATATTTCTAAGCTCTACTTTACCCTCCGTACTTGTTCCCCGGGGAGCTTTGGGTCTGTCTATCTTCGTTTTGATGCAGCGCTGCGTTCTAGCTTGGAACGTATTGTCACCGCGTCTGGGCCTGGTTTTGGGGATTAGCAGTGGCGCCTTGCCACTTTCCCTTTTCATCTTGGTGGGCTCGGTGTTTATGCTGCCAGAGATGTTTTGCACTATGCTTTTTTGGCGTCCCGTTTGCAGTCTGCTGATTTGCAGGCTAAGCTTCTAAGACCTTCTGGTATTGTGGATGCTGGTCCTACTTTCGATGCTGCAGTTGCGGGTGTTATCTGAGACTACAAGTTCTGCCTTTTTATGTGATCCTAGTGAAATCGCTGCCCCTAAACTTATGAAGAAACTGGCAGATATATTTTTTGCGAGGATTGCTGCTAATGCGGAATCTGTTTTCTCTTTGACACCGCGACAGCTTGCGTTATGGAAGTCTCAGCAGGGTACCCACTTGATGATCGGTTCGTCGTCAGAACAAACATCAAAAATAACCCAATAAAAGTAGTATAAAGGGGTCGAAATCCACGAGGATGGTGGGGTCAACTACTAGTTCGATTGAATCCTATTCTAGCATAAAATAAGACGGATTGGAAAGTTAACTAAAAACTAGGAAAAACAAGCAATTGCTAAGTAATAAAGATGAAAACAATTAAGGGAAAGACTAAGGTGAAGGGTTCACCTTAGGGGGATTCATGGGTTAGTCGGGTAACTAGCAAATGGGTAAATAATTCGAGTAAAATCGATTGCTAATGTCTCAACAATCGATAATCATCAACAAAGCTATCGCATTTGTCTCAAATCACCCATATAAACGCTTAGTCTAATCGTCTCTACCACCGTCGCTTAAGAGAAAATCAAACCATGCTTGATAAAATGGCAACTTTCGTTCACACATTTCATCAAACACTTGGTGTTCATATGGGCAATACCCAAATCATTTACCACAAACTTACTAATTAACCAACCTAATACCCCACATGATCCACCCTTAGGCTCCCCTAAACCCTAGAGGATAATCTACTCACACATGGCAAAGGGAATCAAAGCACTAAAGGGAAGGGGGAGTTCAATCAACATCATGCTATGAGAAGAATAAAGATAACAATCAAAAGATGAACTATAAACTAGAAATGGAAATTAATTGCATAAACAATAAAAAAGATGAGAAATTTAATACCAAACAAAACTTATATTGATGAATATGGGGGAATGTCTTCACCCAAGTCTTCAATACAAACCCCAAAAATGAAATGAAAGACTAGATTCAACAACTTGAAATGAGAAACTAAACTAGATTAGGGAAATATTAGGAGAGTAATTAGGGATTAATTTAGGTTACAAATTTCTAGGGTTTTGTGCTAAAAGGAATGTCAAAAGCTGCTTACAAAATAATAAGGGGGGGTATATATAGGTATCTCGAAATTAAGGAAGAAATTAGAAGAAGAGGCGAATTTTTCAGTCTTGTGTTCCCGGCCGGTCGACCGGCCGCCGGGCCTCTGACCGGCCTGGAGCACATCAGTGACTT
>JAIUZE010001569.1:0-15574 GCA_022085475.1 Heliosperma pusillum | reverse complement strand
TTTTCATGACTATGGACTTGGGCAAATGGACGTGAAAACCGCCTTCTTAAACGGTTATTTGGAGGCGGAGTTGTACATGGTACAACCCGAAGGTTTCATTGATCCTAAACATCCTAAGAAGGTTTGCAAGCTTAAGCGTTCCATCTATGGACTTAAGCAGGCTTCTCGGAGTTGAAATCATCGTTTCGACCAGTTGATAAAAGAGAATAGATTTACTCGATCGGTCGAGGAACCATGCTTATATATCAAGTCGAGTGGGAGCAAGATTGTCTTCCTAATATTGTATGTCGATGACATACTCTTGATTGGGAATGACATACCTCTCTTAACTTCGGTAAAAGTTTGGTTAAAGAACCATTTCCAAATGAAAGATCTGGGCCAGGCACAAAGAATTTTTAGGATCCGTATCTACAGAGATTGATCACGACGGATGTTATCCCTCAGTCAGGAGTCTTATATAGATAAGATTCTTGAGAGGTTCAGCATGACCAACTCCAAGAAGGGGAACCTTCCAATGATTTCTGGGATGCAGTTGAGTAAAGCTCAGGCACCAAAGACATCGGAAGAGGTCGAGCGCATGAGTCGGATTCCTTATGCATCAGCTATAGGATCGATCATGTATGCCATGATATGCACACGTCCAGACGTGGCATATGCATTGAGTATGACAAGTCGATACCAAGGCAATTAAGGTGAAACACACTAGATGGCTGTTAAGAATATCCTTAAGTACCTACGGAGGACTAAAGATTGGGTACTGACTTATGGAGGTGACACTGAGCTATGTGCAATCGGTTACGCAGATGCTAGCTTCCAAACGGATCGAGATGACTCGAAATCACAGTCTGGATTCCTTTTTACTCTTAATGGCGCTGCGGTCAGCTGGAAAAGCTCCAAACAAACTGTTATAGCAGATTCTACGACTGAGTCCGAGTACAATGCTGCTTCAGAGGCTGCGAAGGAAGCTATATGGATGCGTCAATTCTTACAAGGACTAACTCTAGTTCCTAGTTCGGATGACCCGATCACCATCTATTGTGATAATAGTGGTGCCATCTTCCAGGCTAAGGAGCCTAAGTCCAGCAACAAGTCTAATCATGTACAACGGAAGGCTCACATGATCCGAAATTACGTGGAGCAAAGGGAAATAGTGATAGACAAGATTGCTACGGATGATAACGTCGCAGATCCTCTCACTAAACCATTGAGATATGATAAGCATGAAGGGCACGTTATTTCCATGGGAATCAAACGTGTTCCTGAGTTGTATTAGTTGTTTTATATGGATTAGACACCTGTATCTTTTTCATAAAAACTATCTATAAAATCATCGTTTTGTTTTATATTCTGTTTTTCATGTGGGTTGTACTGACAACATGAAACACCACAAAGTGAACTGAATTACATTATATTTGTTTTGGTCCGTAATCGCCTACATGAGCTGATAACTCTGGCAATTATTCTGTGCAGTCGATTGATGGTGGGTTCAACGAGCCATAAGTCAAACAGTTGACTGATCGATCACATATGCGAGTTATAATGATACCTCGCAGAACATTTTTGTGACAACGTTATGGAGTCCTAAATGTTTCAGAACATTAGGTGCCAGGTCATGGATAGGACATCCATAGTGTTCCTAGAGTCGATTCTTTTGACTATCGACTGTCTCTTGAGATAAAGGCAGTTTTTGGGTGACTTTGGTTTCTTTCTCATGGTCGACCGTAACAGGAGGCTAAGTAGATTTTCACTGGGTCATTTCATACTGCGGTTGTATCTGCAAGATTCGAGTTGAAGAAAATATCCAACCTTTATCAGGATATGATATTTCTCAGGGCCACTCGAGGAGCTGTAACTGAAATGCATGGCCATGCTCGAATATAGATTCGTTTATCAGTTAAGTTACTCTCTAGTCGGGGAAACCACTCTTGATACTGATCACTTGTAAACTATGACCTTTGTGAATACGGACTTTGCAAATTGGTTTACATTGAGTGGGAGAAATTTATTATGGATATGAGAATCGGTTATCGCAAATACACTTGTACGGACAAGTGGGAGATTGTTGGAGCCAGTGTCCTCCACAGTTAGTGCAATAACATAAATAAATCTCTGTAGGTTCACAGGGTATACTTTGTATAATAATCAGTTGATTAACGTTTATCAATAACGGTTGGCTTGCTAGATAAGTTTGACGTTATTTTCATACAGATGGCGGTGATCAACTGGTCCCTAAAAGTCACACCTAAAGGATGTGTTTGAGAGATGTGATTATTTGAGAAAATAATCATATTGATGCCCTATTATATGACTAAAAGGTTAGTCAGTGTATTTGACTAAAAGGTTAGTCAATGTGATGATGAGACGATTATTTAATAACGATTAAATAAAGTTAGCTGAGACGAATTAACTATAATTCGTAAATTGGATATATAATGTAAGCTAATTAAACATAAACCGTTATAATTAATTGGCAAATTATAAATATACGGATATTTATAATTAATGATGGATTATAATGTCGGTCCATGTAAAACGACGATTATAATATATTACATTATATTGGAAGCTAAAATGACCAAAAACGAAAGTATCCAGATACACTCGGTTTTTAGTCAATGGGTAGTTATTTTTGAGGAGACAAAAATCTCCTCATATAAAAACCTACCTAGGGAGCCGTGAGAGAGGATGGAAGCAGTAGAAAAATTCTAACCTAATTTCTATTCTCACAGTAGCCTCCATCTGCATAGACATCACAAAAGAAAAAGTTAACAGTAACTCTTTCAAAACACAAAACAAAAGGTTAACAGTAACTTTTGAAAACTTCTAGCAACACAAGGGCATTTCTCATACAGTCTTGGGTGCAACGATTAGGAGGATATCTACTTTGATATCTCTGTTCTTTACGCCAATTGCTAGGACCGGAGGTTGATTTCTAAATCTATACTCTTATTCTTGTTTTTGTTTATGACTAGTATAATCAAGTTATTATTATTTCGTTATAATCCTATAATAATTGTATTGTGGTAATACCGATTTCCCACAGAGACACGGTGACTAAGTATAATCATCAAGACATACGCATAATTAGGAGTATTAATTAATTAATAACAATTATCAGAACGATCCCACAATATCAACGCAACAGTGCACAGCCGAAACAGAGAATGCGTAGTCGAATGACATTCCCAATTTCACATACAATGTAAATGCAAAATTAGCTCTGATACCAATTGAAGGATCGTTATACACATCGAAAATAATAAATATACAATACTTTGATGACCTATTGCATTCAAATTGATGTAAACAAAAGGGATAAATTTACATCCCTGGATTTGAGACGGATTAGCAATAACTCTGAAAGTACGATGTTTCTAGTGTATCCACATCGGGTACGATCTAAACTCTCAATATTTGAGACGGCTTGGAGATATAGGAACTTTTGAGAAAACTCTTTTATTATCTCTATCATTTGGGGTGGAAATTAACTGAATAAAATGTGTTATTTTCCAATTCCCCAAGTCCAAGTATTTATAGGGAAGAATAAAATAAACTTATTATTTTATTTCTTTATTTTAATGCTATGAAATACTTGCTCCTTTCATTAAATATATCTTCTATGTTAGCACTTAAAACAGTAATATGACGTCTAGATACTTTAATTATTATCATATAATAATATAAAGTTAACTTAAGTGTAAACTTTAACCCGTAACTGTGTGACCCATCTTGGTTCAACATTAAGTCATTAGTAATTAACTTAACCGATCCACTTGGATCTGGGGCATAATTTCAACATCTTATTACTAGGTTGGCTAAATCGATGGCGGGATTTATGCCAGGAGATGGGCATGAGCCTTTGACTAAAGAAATCCCTCTATTTTGTAATCAGTATTCATTCGTGGTGTAAAGTGGTTGTGTGAGGTGGTTGTGTGAGGTGGGGGTGTCAATTATGTTTGGAAAGTGAAGAGGAACTATTGGGTAGATCTGTCGGTGAGTCCGGATGAAGAGAAACGGTTTCCAAAGACGAATCACCTTAAGGGGCATGGGAGGAATAACGATAATTAAATGGATGAGGAGATGGATCTTAATACCCTGATACCACCCACGGAATATTATTTGGTTCCACCCAGCTCGCTTGATGTATGCTTTCGGGGAGACTAGAGCTCTTGGAGCTCGTGTGGAGGAGGTGTCGACTCTTGAGATGCAGATTCCAGAGTCTCGACCGCAGCCGCAGTCTACCCCGATGTAGTATGGGTATCCTTATTATCCAACCATGATTGACCAAGGCATTCAACAGGCAGAGCTCACGTGGAGGGTAAACCAAGACTTGTTAATGTGCAACGTTCAAGAACATGTACAATATGAACATTGGTAGGGATCTTTCGCAAACGAGCTGGTGGAGAGGATCAGGGTATGTATATGGCGCGTTTCATAACTACTGGGTTGAGTCCTCGGAATGGGGAACGGCCTACCCCCATGGCTACGATTTCTTAGTGGGCGCTCGAGGCCAGGCCGAACAAGCTGACATGTATCTCCACGGAGGCTATGCAGGCGGTGTCTACTCGGGAGGAGGGTACCAAAATGATGGTGCACGCATGCCGGGAGGACATGAAAATGCTGATGATGCCGAGGAATAAGAGTCATGACTCCTTATTTTATCTTCTGTGTGACTAGTTGGAACATTGGATACCAGTTGTATTTGAACTTGGTGTGTAAAAAAAATTTGCGATTGTGTAATTCAGACGTTTGGCCAAGACTAATTTGTATATGTAATGACTTATTGCTTGACAATTATGTTTGTGAATCATTTTTTTGTAAATGGATTGGGTTGAGTCTTGTATATATCCAGGTTGGAAGCCTTCTATATCGAGGCAAGTTTAGGATACAAATGAGTCGAGGAGGACTCTGTTATAGTCACTCGGTCGAGTATCGTAGGCACTCGACCGAGTATCTTTGGTACCCGACCAAGTAATATTTTTTCAGGATAACTCGAGTGTATTTCGTGATATTATGGTTTGTGATGTCCTTGTGTGTAGTTTAGAGTAGTTTGTGAATGCATAATTATGTGGTGAAACAGGTAGCATGAATTAATTGGGTCAAGCTTCAAATATAATGACCATATAAGAAATGATTCCTTTGTAAACAATTAATTACATGAGCTGGTGTCCTTGTTTTAAGAGTTTACTTGTACAGCTACGATGATTAGTACAATAAAATAACTGTTTGATCTATGAATAAATAAGTGCAAAGAGTATCTTCACTTGTATGTATTAAACATGTTGTGTGGTTTCAATTTTAAGCTAATTGTATGATATTGGTAGCTGTCCAACCAAATAAATGGGGATTGTACTTTAAATCACGTTACTCGCTTAGGTTTAGTTCGGACTAGCGAGTGAACTTCGTGGGTAAAGTTTGTTTTAAGAAGGGTAGATGGTGATAATTGCGAGTATATTATATTGTAAATTGTTAATGATGGACTGTTAACATGCTGATTGTTACTATTATGATTATTGAGGTACTAATATAGTAAGGTATGTTAGAGCCATTGTTAAATTGTGTTAAAGCTCACTCTTAAAGTTTCACTGTGTGATTGTGTAGAAGAGGTGTGCGTCTATAGTGCCTATGGGCAGATGGTGATGGTGGAGTGGTATTGGCTCATCTTGTAGTGGTGTTGTTACCGATAAGTAAGATGTGATTATGCCTTGTTCGTTTTGGAGGGAAAGGGTTGTTGTCAGGGTAGTTGCTAGGGAATGAACTTCGGGGATGAAGTTTTTTATAAGGGGAATTGTAATGCTCGCTTTTATAGCACCTTCGTGGGGACTTTGGTTGGGATTAGGGTCCTCGAGTTTCGAGTTGAAAATGGTTTTGCGGGCTTTTGGGGTCTACTCTGTGGGCCACTCGGTCGAGTACGCTTACTCGATCGAGTGGGCTTAGGTCAGTACTGCGTCTTTAAATTAGATTAGATGCATGTTTCCTTTTTCATTTCTTAAACCAGCTTCTTCTTTCATCACTAAACCTAGAATCCCTAAACCTTATGAAATCCTAGCTTTCCTACATCTCCTAATTCAAGACTTAAGAAGACTTGTAATACTCCGTATTTTGTGTACTTGGTACTCGGTCGAGTTGGATGCACTCGACCGAGTGGTGTTATACTCGGTCGAGTAGGGTTTTTTCGGCCGAGTAGTCGAGTATGTCGCTTAGGCAGCCTTCTGCCTAGGTGGCACTCGGCCGAGTATGATGAGTACTCGACCGAGTGCAGTGTACTCGGTAAAGTGACTTCTGTACTCGACCGAGTGCATCGGTCTGACGTTTTTTCGAGCGGTTTTGAATTAAGATGATTAAGGTTATAAATGGATTTCGTCAGTTAATCTCTCATTCTAAAACCCTAAAAGCTTTCCTAAACTCTCTTTAAATCTCTCTTAATAATCCTAGTTCATCACTAAGGCTTGGGATCTTTGTTATTGTTCGTCGAAATCATCTTTTTCATCAATCTTGATAATTGTATTGTGGAATAAGTTTATGGGAACCCTAATCTGAATTAGGGTCGAGAATTGATTATAATAGATTATTGATTTAGATAAATTGTATGATTGTTAGGAGGGAAATTCATAAAAGAAGGATTTTAGTCGTGCTTGCTTGCTATTGTTGCAGAATTTCTTGAAGGTAAGGTTTCCATACTGAGTAATTGTGTATGTTAATCATTGTGATAAGATGAATTATTGTGATATTGTTATTTGAATGATTGATGATGATGATGATGATGATGATGATGGTGTTGGGATTGGGATTGGAGTTTGGAGTTTGGAGTTTGGAGTTTAGAGTGTTTACTTGGTTACTATTTTGGTGTTCCATCGGGAGACGGATGACACCCCGAGTTTTGCCCCTCGTAGTTCTTCCGATGCGAGGGGATGTCCAAATTAATGTTCCGGGTGTCTCACTGCGGTGAGATGGAATTTCGATGCCCATGGCTGCGGTCTGGGATCAATTGGTGGTTTTGCAGGTCAGGGATGGTAACCTGATGCTGCTGAGGTAACCACTGCGGTGGCCCTCCGGTTTCTCTTTCTCTATGGTGAGCTTGACTATCTTGTACATTGATCGGTGTATACCGTTACTGACCCCGTTACAGGTTTACAAAATTGTTGTGATCTATTAGGGAATTGGGAGCAGGTGATTGGCAGGTAACTCGTTGAGTTGCGCTGGGATGTTGTTTTGGATCACCACTGTCGAGTCATAGCTTCCGCTGAGTCTACTAGAGTCATAGACCTTACATTAATTTTATTGTTATGTTGGTTTTGGATTATTGGTTCAGACGTTATGTCGTTTGATTAGGGATTATGTATTTAAGTTAAACTATTGGATTTAAATAAAATATTGTTCTTTTGTTGTGAGTTTTGATATGTACTATCTCGGGCAACCGAGATGGTAGCATTTCCATGTATTAAGGGGGTCTTGTAAGGCTCTTTGGTATATGGGGGTGTTACAAAGTGGTATCAGAGCGAACGATTTTGGAACCTAAAACCAATGAACGCAATAAATTAGGAGCGTCTAATAAAATGAACCCGGGTAGGAGTTGTAGGGAGCTACCGCAAGGATTTGGGAGACGTCCTAAAATCGCAACATTGCCCCTATAACTCTTAGTCGGTAACAATGGGGATGTGTCGGGGCCTATATGTGTACTTGATGTGAACTATCATGAGTAATTGTTGAGTATGACGTGAAGTGGAAATGGGTATGAGAATGGAAGTGAGACGATGGTATTATGTCACGTATGTGTAAAATGAGATATGTGTGAATGAATATGATTATAGACATGGAACATGTGTTTATTATTGCCAAGCATTATATATATGAATTGCGTATGGATATGTGAAGCATTTATAAGCCGTAACATGCATGCATGAATATGATTAGTTGAATAAAGGTGATTATAAGCATGAGAATGTGATTTCTATTGTTCAGCATGTTATGTGTATGAATATTTATGATGATGATTTGTGCTGTATGGGGGCCATATGATGCATCTGGAATGCGTGTAGTAAAGATGAAATGAGAAATGTTAAGGCGAAGGCGATATGTTATATGTGTGATAAAATTTCTGCTTATTAAGGTCTTGGTGTTTATATGTGGTATGATACTATAAAAGTTGAGTTGGATGCCGGATCATTGTGTGACTTGACCGAGTGTGGCAGGAGACTTGACCGGGTAGACGGTACTCGATCGAGTACCCCTGATACTTGACCGAGTGTGGGACACTAGTGTTGTTAGTGAGCAATATATTTTTGTGACTCGGCCGAGTAGGGTGAGGGACTCGATCGAGTAGAGGTCACTCGACCGAGTACCCATGGCACTCGACAGAGTTTTGAGATCTGATAAGGTAGTGGAGTACTGTGTTTTGTGACTCAATCGAGGGTAATGTGACACTCGGCCGAGTGTGTTTCACTCGACCAAGTGGCTTCGCCACAGCGGGTGAGTTGTGTATTCGTTTTGTGAATGTATTGTTGTGTTGAGTAATGTAATTAGTTGTCTTGTATTTTAAATATGTGTAAGGAAGTGTCGTCTTGGGAAGTGATTTTAGCAGATTCTATAAGTGAATATTGTTCCCCATGATTGTATTGTTTTGTGAGAAATATGTGTGGTTATATATGGTTAGGGCGGATAGATTGTTGAGCCTTGTGTGTGTGTGTGTGTGAGAGAGAGAGAGAGAGAAAGAGAGACAGAGAATGTATTGTTGTGTTGAATTATGTAATTAGTTGTCTTGTATTTTGAATATGTGTAAGGAAGTGTCGTCTGGGGAAGTGATTTAGCAGATTCTATAAGTGAATATTGTTCCCCATGATTGTATTGTTTTGTGAGAAATATGTGTGGTTATATATGGTTAGGGCGGATCGATTGTTGAGCCTTGTGTGTGTGTGTGTGTGTGTGTGTGTGTGTGTGTGTGTGTGTGTGTGTGTGTGTGTGTGTGTGTGTGTGTGAGAGAGAGAGAGAGAGAGAGAGAGAAAAAAAATCAATTTTGTGATATGAGATGAGTAATTATGTTGTGTGTTGAGCAATATGTAGTGGCGTGTCTGTTTATATGAACAAATGATAATGTGAGAATGGTAATGTATGAATTTAGGATTTAGAAGAGAGATATGAATGGTTATAAAGGGGAATGTGTTTGACTTGATTAGGAATATTTGCAATGAGGATCGATAGTAAGGAATATAATGATGATGGCACCTAGAGAGCTTAGTCTGCTTGATGTGTAAATAAGACTTGGATGTTATTATTTTGGTGGAAATCCGGATAACTAAGAGATAATTGTGGAGATAAAATATTATGGAAAGTATGATATGAGGTAGGCATCGTTTTGAGGTATGCTAAGGATAGATAGTAATAATATATGATGAGTTTCGTTGTTTGTTTGGGCGAATTAGTAGCAAATAAAGGAAAATAGTGTGATAAGAGAATGTATTGGAAAGTTGTGGAAAGTTTGGTGGAATCGTTTGACTTTAGAAGTACTCTACGTAGTGGCTTGTGTGAGATGTATTGGTATTTGGTGGTGTATTGATATGATATCGTTATTATAGAATTTGGCGGTCTTAAGTGTTAGGTGGATGTAATGGGGAGACAAGAGATTTAAATGAGAAATTATGAATGAATATTCAGATCGAATTGTTAGTCGTTGGTGGGATCTTTTCGTGAGGATGTAGGACTAAAGAAATAATGAGAGCTATTAAGTCTCAAAAGGAAATGTGGGAGCTTATTGTGATTATATTTGATAGCTATCTTGAGATATTGTTTTAGTACCTTGTGGGTCATTTTGCGGGGAGAGATGCGTGATAGAGGAAGACTAGTCGTGGTTTGGGTTGAGAAAGTTATGAAGACACTATAGTATTAGTTGGATGAATGATATAGTTAAGTGAAGAGGTAGTTTAACGGGTAATAGCTTTGGGGTTTGCCTTCATATTAACAAGGATAATGATGAGTTATAATGGTGTGGAATAAGGGTGGGCATGGTTTCCTTGTTAAGATTATTTTGTTTAATAATTGTCTGTTACTCGTGTAGTTAGTCGGTAATCTAAGATGTGTTATTAGTAATATGTGTCGGTCAAGTTAGGGCATCTTTAGCATGGTTGGTGTAGTCTCTTGTTTTGTGTAATAGCGGCGTTCGGATAGTGGTATGTTATAATGGTTATGTGGAAATGTGAGTCTCCGTGAGTTCGTTAGAGTATCGAGTTTTGAGAGCTTGCAGTAATTACGTGTTGGGCATAAGTATAGAGGTCGTATTTTATTGTTATCGTTTCGTTAGCTGTTGTCTTGTGGGGTTTAAGACTAGAGTCTAATCGGTGGAAATTTATTAGTCATTATTGTTGAGTTCCTTGTTCTTTAAGATTTTGGTCGAGAAACTTGGTTGTTGTGGTATTTTCGCATGTGGATTGGGATGTTTTGGACTTAAAGGGGTATGAGAAAATCGTGAGATTTGATTATGGTGTGCTTAAGGTTGTAAATGGTTCATTGTCGTTTAAAGGATTTTATGGGGATATGGCGTTATAGTGTACCATGCTTGAGTGAATGGATTTGTTGGCAATGAGGATGAAATTTAGGATTTTCGGAAGAGGAGGATTTTAGGTTGAGTGTTATGGGATCGAGATAGGGCGAGATTCAGAAGAATGTTATGAGTAATCGTGGTAATGATTGATCTAATGTTTCGCGTTGAGGATTTTGGATGGATTCTAGGAGATTTGAGGAATGAATGGCGTTTGGGATTGTGGTAAATTTGGTTGTGTGGTGTTAGAGTATTAAGCGATTTTCAGTTAGATGGGATGATGACAATAAAGGAAGTAGATAAGAGTTTGATGATGAATTGGTTAAGAGTCTGTAGTAACATTTTGAGAAGAGTAAGTTGTCGTATAACGGTTGGCTTTATTTTGTGGAATAATCAGAAGGAATAGTGGTTGGTTGGTAAGTTAAGTAAGTTTTTTATGAGTATGTTGTTGAGGTACTATTATAGGCATGGATGTCGAGTTATGGTATTCGTTATTTGGTGATGATTGGCTTTGCTTATGTGAGGGAATAAGACTTTTGGTAGGGTGGTAAGCATGGAAAATAGTAATAATTTTAATGGTTTGAGTAAAAGCGAACTTCGAGGACGAAGTTCTTTTTATGGGAAGTATGATTGTACCATCGCATCGTTAGTTTTGGTGATGTACGTGTGTTAGTGTTGGAATATTATGATGTGAGAGGTTGAATTTGATATGATTGGCGAGTTTTATGATATTGTTCAAGGAAGAGTGTTGGTAAGTGTTTCTAATGGAGTTGGGATACTTGTTTACATTGTTTAATGATATAGTTAGGATGTTGGGATTTTAATACTGGCGTTTAACGGTGTTGTCTTGTGAAGGTATCTCAGTTTAGTAAAGGTCAATTTATGTGTTGTTAAAAACTCGGGTTACGATGTTGTATCAGATTGTAACGGTTTTGAGGGCCCCTTTGGCATGTCTTGGTGCTAGTGTTCGTTTGATTGGTGGCTTCTTTATGGGTAATGAGGGTGTAAACTTCAAGGACGAAGTTCATTTTTAAGGAGGGATGAATGTAATTGTCTGTATTAGTTTTGTAAGGTGTGTGCCTTATTATTGGTCTTAATTGTGTTGTCGGAGACTTTGTGTCGGTTAGAGGTCATAAGTATGGTCTTCTTGTAACTGTGTTGTTGTGGCATGTTTAGTTTTGTTGCATGATGAGTATGAGTTGTGAACTTCGAGGACGAAGTTCGTTCTTAAGGAGGGAAGACTATAATACTCCGTATTTTGTGTACTTGGTACTCGGTCGAGCTGGGTGCACTCGACCTAGTGGTGTTGTACTCAGACGAGTAGTCGAGTATGTCGCTTAGGCAGCCTTCTGCCTAGGTGGCACTTGGCCGAGTATGGTGAGTACTCGACCGAGTGCAGTGTACTCGGTCGAATGACTTCTGTAATCGATCGAGTGCATCGTTCTGACGGATTTTTTGAGCGGTTTTGAATTTAGATGATTAAGGGTCATAAATGGATTTCGTCAATTAATCTCTCATTCGAAAACCCAAAAACGTTTTCTTAAACTCTCTCTAAATCTCTCTAAATCTCTCTAAATCATCCTAGTTCATCACTAAGGCTTGGATCGTTGTTATCGTTCGTCGGAATCATCTTTTGCATCAATCTTGGCGTAAGTGTCTCAATCTCTATGATAATTGTATTGTGGGATAAGTTTATGGGAACCCTAATCTGAATTAAGGTCGAGAGTTGATTATAACTTAATTATTAATTTAGATTAATTGTATGATTGTTAGGAGGGGAATTCATAAAAAGAAGGATTTTAGTCGTGCTTGCTTGCTATTTTTGCAGAATTGCTTAAAGGTAAGGTTTCCCTACTCAGTAATTTTGTATATTAATCATTGTGATAAGATGAATCATTTTGATATTTTTATTTGAATGATTGATGATGTTGATAGTGTTGGGATTGGGATTGGAGTTTGGAGTTTGGAGTGGTTATTTGGTTACTATTTTGGTGGTCCGTCGGGAGACGGATCACACCCTGAGTCCGCCCCTCGTAGTTCTCCCGCTACGAGGGGGATGTGCACATTAATGTTCCGGGTGTCTCATTGCGGTGAGATGGAATTTCGGTGCCTATGACTGCGGTCTGGGATCAATTTGTGGTTTTGTAGGTCAGGAATGGTAACCTGATGCTGATAAGGTAACCGCTGCGGTAGCCCTCTGGTTTCTCTTTCTCATTTGTGAGCTTGGCTGTCTTGTACATTGATCGGTGTATACCGTTACTGACCCCGTTACTGGGTTACAAGACTGTTGTGATCCATTGTGGAATGGGGAGCAGGTGATTAGCAGACAACCCGTCGAGCTGCGCTGGGATGTTGATTGGGATCACCACTGTTGAGTCATAGCTTCTGTTGAGTCAACTAGAGTCATAGACATTACATTACTTTTATTATTACGTTGGTTTTGGATTATTGGTTTCGAAGGTATGCCGTCTGATTTGGGATTATGTACTTGAGTTAAACTATTGGATTTAAATAAAGTATTGTTCTTTTGTTGTGAGTTTTGATATATACTACCTCGGGCAACCGAGATGGTACCATCTCCATGTACTAAGGGGGTCTTGTAAAGCTTTTTGGTATATGGGGGTTTTACACAACTGGTCAACCAAAGTCAAACAAAGGCAAAATTCACATAATGCTACAGCAGTGAAAAGCGCAGGCTGCGTCCCACAACGCAGCATGCGTCAGTTGACGCAATCTGCGTCTGTTGACGCATCCTGCATTTCTCTTGGATTCTAATAGAGCATTTTCCATTCTTCTTGTGTTTTGGAGGCTCATTTCCTTGTGACGTTTAGGTCTTTGGTGCTTAGGTATATAAGGACGAAAATTTAAGACATTTGGATCTACCCTTTCGTACTACCTTCTTATATTAAGACTCTCTTGATATTTTACTAAGTATTTTGTATTAGCACTAGTTTTAGCTTAATCCTTTGAGTATTTGAAGAATATGGAAGGCTAACTTCCTTGAGCTTGATTTAATTTGAGCAAAGCACTCAACTTTAACATTATATCTCTATAATCTTCTCTTTTCTTTAGTTAATACTCTTTTCTTATGGTTACTTCTCATGTTGAGTAAATGAATGTTCAGATTAACCACCTCTGCATCTTATCTACTTAATTATTGTTTGTTGTAACAACCCGAAAAGTGCCCAATTTTTCTAGTAAAAATATTTACTAACACTTTTCAGCAGACTTAAGTTTTTAAAATAGAATTTATTGTTTCGAGTGGTATTTTGAAATTCCGCGTTCGTATTTGGAATTTCTGAGAGATTTCATGAAAAGACCGTTTTTAGTCATCTTTGACTTTTCTTGACTTTTAAGTCGTCTTTGACTTTTCTTGACTTTTTAAAGTCGTCATTGACTTTTCTTGACTTTTAAGTCGTCATAAACTTTTCTTAAACTTTTAAGTCATCTTTGACTTTTCTCGACTTTTAAGTCGACTTTGACTTTCGTTGACTTTTCCCGACTCGCCTTATAAGTTTGAAGACCGAAATTTTATTTAAAAAAATAATATTTTTGATTTATTTTTATTTAGATTTATTAGATTTATCATAATTTAATATAATTATTTTGAATTTATTCGGAATTTAAAGAATAACTTTTACGGTTTTAAACCGAACGTCATTTAACTATTCCCGAGTCATCGCAAATCCCGAAACAAAATCGAAACTCGACTTTGGCATGAGTCACCCGCCCATGTCATCGTTTTCCACTCACAATTAGATATTTTAATTGTTTTGATTAAACTAATAATAATATCTAGATATTTATTAACTTTATCGATCAGTTAACGAAAATTTCGCAAAACGCTCGAAAACAGATCCGTTTCTTCACCATACCACACGGTTTCTAGGTCCTCTAATAGGACTAGATATTTGTCTTTCTTTTGATTATAATAACATAATATCTTGATATTTAATTTAATTAACTTAATATCGAATTATATTTAATCGATTACCGTAAAATAATTATTAACCTGAGTCAATTACGTAACAACAATTTCAAAACCCGACATCCATTTTTCCCTATATGTACACGGTCCAAACACCACTCTCTACTCACTAACAACTTTTCATTTTTCAACAAATCAAATTAAGATCAAAATATCACTTTCTTTAATCGTTCTTGAGTGTTCTTGAGCGTTCTTCATCCGTTCTTCATCGTTCTTGAGCAAAATCCTCATAAAATCTTCATTTCTTAATTAAATCAGTCTTAACTTATAATTCTAGAATCTCCTCTTCGCTCCTCATCTTCACGTACGGTTTTATTTCAATTCCGACAAAATCGTTTTCAACACTTTAATTATGGAAAATCATATTTTTGTTCTAATAATGTTTTCCTTGTTATTTCTTATAGGGGAGATTTTGAAGACGAGTTTGGAGACTCGTATATGTTGCGGTGAAGAATTAGTAGGAGGGTTTCTTGGTTTATACTTCTTATTTTGGTGCTAATTGACTTGTCTAGCTAAGGTAACGATTCCGAGTTACTCGACGGATATATGTTACATAGCTTTTGGTTTCTTTATTTTTTGGTTCATCTTTGTTTTTGGTTCATGTTATTATGATTTAAGGATTTTTAGTTAGTAACATGTTAAGTAGTGGTTATTATTGTGTTTTATGAATTTATAACATGTTGGTTGTTCTTGATGAATTTGGATGATTTTTCATAATAATGATTTTTGTATGATTAATGGTTAAATTGGTTGTTAAAATGGGTGTTTGTTAATTAAAAACATGTTAGAATTTATTGGGAATTTTTGTTGTTGGAACCGGTTTAGGGGGGGGCTGTTTAGGGGCTGAGAACCGGACCCAAACCAGGCTGGTTCAGGCCGGTTTAGGCCCGGTCCAGGCCGGTCTGGGTTGGTCCTTGGTGGGTCCGGGTTTTGGTCTTTGGGTTGTGTCGATGTTTGATTGTTTGGTTGTTGTTTTGACGGGTTTTAATTATGTTAAAGCATGCGGGAAATATTAAGGAACGGTTTTAGTAAAAGTTAGAAAATCTGCCAAAACA
>JAIUZE010001566.1:40159-72689 GCA_022085475.1 Heliosperma pusillum | reverse complement strand
ATGTAAAAATGGCATAAATAGTGACTAATTTAGCTAATATACTTCCGATTTGAATCTGATGATGAAATTTTAGTATGTTGTCACATGCATGTGTTCCTGTAAGACTGGAAAATTTCAGACTAATGTTATTTGTCTTGCATGATTTATGAATTTTTAATGTAAAAATGGCATAAATAGTGACTAATTAAACATATATAGCTAAAATATTATTCATGTCAAGAGAAAATTGTTCCTGGTTGCATAAATGTCCCACATTTCAGATCTAAAGTTGAAAATTTAATATGATTAATTTTTGCATGCTTTATGTATTTTATTTGATAAAACCGATAAAGCGCAACCATTTTTCTCTAAACCGATTCGAAATTTTTAAACCATGATTTTTTGACATTATGAGTGTCATGGAAATGTTCCAGAATGTACAAAAATTTAAAATTCGAATTTTGAAATTATTGTAATTTAATTTGGATTTATTTGATTAAAATATGATTTTAAAGTCTAACTATGAGCAATTATAAAACAACAAGTTGAATTATTGTCAAAATTGAGTGATGACTAATTTTTGAAGCCTAAATGATTTGGGATAATTAACTTGGACTTAAATATGATTTAAGTATTGTTTGGTGATTTTAAAGTGTTATTATCACGCATTTCCGTAAAACCGGGTTATATTCGATATAAACCGTTAATTAGAGCGATTTGGCATTTAACATGAGCATGTTTTATACATATTATAATGCTACATTTTTATTTATGAATGTCATATTTTCAATTTATGAATGTCATATTTTGGTTTATGTAATTTGGAATTATGTAATTTTTCCTTGTATGGCCTTAGTTTTAATCGATATTGCCCGAAATGTAAGGGAATATGATTCGGTTGTAATTTAAATGTGATCTCGAATCACTTTTATTGTATTATTTTATTTTACAAATGTATAATAGGAAATTATTGTAATTTTATTATATATTTTGTAACTAATTGTAAAACCGGAGTTTCCCAACGACGGTGCCATTCGGAAAGGAGTTCCGAGAGAGAGACGGTGACCTTGGGAGGCGTGCTTATGAAGTTCAAGGGACCAAAGGAGTTGGTTTCCGAACTTGTAATAGATTATATGATTATCTATTATAGGAAAGGCCATACTAGGAGTTTTATTTTATGCTTGCATTTTTATTTAATATGTTTGCATGCATTGCCAAATCGCCATAACATGACATGCATATTTATCGAGTATTCGACCGTGTCAATTTAAATAATCGTTAATTCATCAATTTAGTTCACTTTAACATGATAGATTATAAATTGTCATGACCTCTCATAATAAATAATTGAGATCAAGCCTTACCAAATGTTAGAACCCATGAATCCCAATTTCGCAAGGAAGTAGGCTCGGCTCACCGGGGTGCTAAACTTGTTACGTTGGGTAAGTGGGTAATAAATGTTATTATTTCGAAATTTGGATTGAGCTCAACGGAAGTATTCGCGACCGTAGCCGCATGTGTTCCGGGCTTAAGATAAATATTAAAGTAATATTATCGACCGAGAGTTCTAATGTAGAATCGATTAAAGAGTTAATCCACCGAATTATGTTAATGAGGGATGAATCGGCTCACCGTGCCCAAGTTGATATGAATTTGGATATCGGAATCATTTATAATAGTTGGGTAGAGGTCACTATTTAAATGTTAAAACTTGTTTAAAATGTTTACAAGTATTTAAAACGATAAATGTTAACATTTCCTTTATGTCTTTAAAATTGTAGTCATAATTGTTTATTCGCAATGGCAAATGCAAATTCATCCACCACCACCTATGCTCCAACTCTCACGAATGTCTCATGGCTTCGATCCTTCATGGATCGATGCAAGTTAGAAAAGAATGGCGCTAATTTTACCAATTGGGATTTGCAACTCCGCTTGGCCGCGGCGGGTGACGACCGGTTTTGTTACCTTGCCAAGGCCTCTCCCACCACACCTAATGAAAGGTCAACCGCCACGCAAGGCGAGCCTATGAGGCTAGCCACAAAGAGTCCGCCGTGATCAAAAACGTTTTGATCTTCTCATTGGAAGCCAATGTCCAAAGGAGTGCCATAAGATGAGCACGGCCTATGAGATCTATGCCTAGCTTGTGATCATGTTTTTCACAAGCTCCTAGGATCTTACAATATAAGACGGTTTCCACATTATTCGACATGAACCAAAAAGGAGGGCCAAAAGTTAGCCCTCATGTACTCAAATTGATTGAGCATGTCGAGACTCTTAAATTGCAAGGGGTGACCATTCCCGAACAACTCGTTATCGACCGAGTCTAACATTCCTTGGGGAAAATAAAAGCATATGTGAAGTTTAGGGTAAATTACAATATGCATAACATGAGAAACCTTTCTTCATGAATTGCACAAGATGCTTGTGCAAGCTGAGAGAGACATGAGACTAAATGTTAGCACCTCCAAGGATATAAAATAGTAAGGGGAAGTTCAAGAAAGGTGGTAGTAAAGGGAAGATGCCCTCCACTTTCAAAGGAAAGGGTAAAGCTATTGAGAATAGCCCTCCCATGCCCATTATTGTAATGGCATAGGGCATTGGAAGAGGAATTGCACTAAATATCTAGGAGATATCAAAACTGGAAAGATGTTTCAGTTGGTAATTTATCCTTATCGTTTATGTTATGATCTCAACTTTGGTATATAGATACGAGTTGTGATTCTTACCCTATTTAATTGTAATTAGGGCATCCTAGCAAGGATAAAGGCAAGACAAGCAAGCCTAAGAAAGCTCTTCAAGGGAAGCTAAGGTAGCTACCCATGATTGAAGACCTATGGAAGCTTGGTCTCATTTTGAATTGTCAAAATTTTGGGATGTATTTTGAGACATTGTTTTTTAGAACTTTTATAATTTCCTTGTTTGACATGGAAATTTGTTTAATTCCTTTTATTGACATTGGTTGTAATTGGATTTAGTGACTTGGTTCTCAACCCAAGTCATTCGGTTTGTTGAAACTTTTTAGTTCTAAAAACTTGTCATCATACTATACTTGCACAAATAACATAAATTGTATCGACTAAAATTGATCATATTAACATTATGATGATGGGATCATTATAATAAAAAGGTTAAGAATTCGATTCTCACTTTGAAAGATCAATTGCTAAGTCAAAATTGAGTTATTGAACTCAAAGTAGGGAGTCTACCAAAACAATTGGCCATACCACTTATAAAGAAAGTAAATGACATGAATATGAGTTCACCTCTTTAGCTCTTATAGAACTAGTCTATGTTGAAGCTAAGATTCGATGTCTTTACAAAGAAGTCTTTAGTAGATCACTTAAGGTCATGTTGTGATGCTTCTACCTACCTTACGAGTATGAGTACAAAAATGTTTGTGGCTCATAAGGCTATCTTTTAAGAAAATAGTTGTATTTTTCTAAAGATAGAGTGGGAGAAAATAAGCCACAACGAAAAACTAGTTAGGAACTAGTGAGAAAACCAAAAGAAAGTGTTCTTAGGTTAAACTCAAGACTAGTGAGGAGACCAAAAGAAAGCGTTCTTAGGTGAATCCTTAGACTAGTGACGAGACCAAAAGAAATTGTTCTAGATATAATAAGATTATGATCTATGAAGTGGAAGTACCTAGAAATTTTGAATTTCGATTTTCTAAAAGAGACTTTTGAAACTATATGGAATCTATGCAAAGGAAATGTTTTATTTGGAATTGTCCAATTGTAGTTGCATGGATAGACATGTAGATGTCTACAAAAGCTAAGTTAATGTTTAACTATGCTTAGATCCAAATCATCAATGAAATACCTCATAATAGGTGTGTACAAGATACACATCAAAACCACATGTCCAAATAAGGATTTGGAATAGGATGTGTACGTGACACAAGCCTATTGTATGTATCTACCTAGAGGTTATGATGATCTTTTCTATTATAAGATATAAGAAGAGTTTCACTCGAATTGTCAAAAAGTCATGTATAGACATAAAATTTAGTGGGAGTTAAAGTCATGTAAAGACATGAAATTCAGTAGGAGTTAAAGTCATGTATAGACATGAAGTTAAGTGGGAGTTTAAGTCATCATGTAAAGACATGAAGTTCAGTGGGAGAAATTGTTTTCCACGTGAATGACGTATCACTCATTGTGACTAACGTATTCGTGTTACCTTTTTGAAAGGAGTGGTTGGATTTTAATGTTGGATGAAAGAGGGCAACATGTATACTGAAATCAAAATCTATTGTGGAATAGAAGATTTTAGCTTGGCATTTATAAGGTATCTTATATCGATAAGATCCTTAATCTATTCAACAAGTTAAATAGGTTGTTTATGTTGATAAAAGTGGGATCACTATGAAAGGGTCATAGTCATCCACTGAACCTAAGAGGTTTTGATCACATGATATCGCTCATGTGTGCCATAACATGCACATACCTAAATGAATTGTATGCTAGGAGCATGACAAGTCCATAACAAATCAATCCAGATGAGTGTCATTGGATAGCCTACAAGAACATCCATAGAGTTCTCGAGGAGAACTAGGGATACATTCTTGTGTTTGGTAGAGAAAATTTGACAATGTGGTAAGGGTTACACAAACCCAAATTTCCAAACTTATAAAAGGATTTATCGAAATCTTAGGCGTACTTTTGTTATAATAGAAGCGAATAACTAAAAGAATGATTGAAGAGTCAATCATTATAAATTCTACAAATAGAGACGTAGTACATTATGATGAGAATAAGGTGGCTTACAAGGAGCTAATGGTAGCTCATTTCACCTAAATACCTATCAGTTATCGTGATAACAAGTGGGAGTATCTTTCAAGTTAAAGAGCCCAACACTAGATAGAGATCTAGACATGTACATACATGAATTCATGTTATTAGGAATAACGTTGTATGGAAGGAAAAAGCAATTCACAAGGTTGGAATAAATGAATATATGGTATATTCACTACCCAAGCCTTTATTGCATTTAATAAGATCGTCGTGAATTGTCATAGACGAAATAAACTTTAGATTATATGATATGAAGCAATAACATTGTGTTGATTGTTCATATATGATAATCACATTTATCGTTTGAGTTTTTTAAAAACTTGTTTTGTGCTTTGTTATATCCAAATGGATTGTAGAGACAATTTTGGACTCCATTAAAATGGACTGATTTAACATAGCATTGGCCCCTAGTCACTTTTATGAGGTGACATCTCGAAGTGACTAGATTGTGGTGCGATTGATGACAAGTTCAAGTGTCATAGGGTCATAGGGATGACCAATCGATCACATAGACAGACTGTAAGAGACACTCTGTCGGGAAGTGACCGCTTATAGAATTCTGGCAATTCTTGTAGCCTGGTCGTGGCAAGAGCTACTAGTATTCTTTTGAGTCAATTCTTTGACTAAAGACTGTTCACCTAAGGTGGCACAGTTTCAGAGTGACTTTGATTTATGCTCTACGACCTTCGTAACTGGGGTCAAATGGGCATCTTTTGGGTCATGATGAGCTGTGGCTATGCAAAGGGAATAGTGCGATAGGAATTGTCCACCCCTTGTCAGGGTTGTTTTAAATCTCAAGGCCACTCGAGGAGGAGTAAGCTGAAAATGCGTGGCCACGCTCGGAAGGTATCTATGGTAGATAATTCCGGTCAGACAGTTACTCTCCAGATCGAGGAAACCACTCTTGATATGATCAAATGCAAGTACGACCTGCAAGACACCTTGCATTGAGTGGGAGATTGTAATAGGACAAGAGAATTGGTGACGCACACTTGTCTCGGACAAGTGGGAGATTGTTGGAGTAAATGTCCTCAACAATAGTGCGATCACATAATTAAATCTCAATAATAAGAATACAAAGGGATGATGAATATTATAGTCAACTGGTCAACATAAATCGGTAACGATTGGCTCAATTGAGTTTGACGTTACTGTCGTATGACGGTGGTGATCAGTTGATCCCTTGAGGTCACACCTAAAGGACAATCCCCTAATCATGTACATTAATTAATTGTATAGTGATACAGATTAATTAATCCCTTAAATTGAACCAAGTTTAAATTGTAAGTGAGAAATATATCTTATTGTAATATGATTAAATAAGATTCTTTTAGTAATTTAATTGTTATATTACTAAGAATGCATTATGTTTATGAAACATTTGAGATAAGTTAATTTGGTTAATTATAATTACAAATTGTTGTAGATTATTTTAACCAAATATGAGAGGACCCATTTTATTTACATGTAATTATAAAATGTGACTTAAAATGTTAAGTCTAATTTATTTGTTATGAAATTGCATTTAAATTGGTTAAATGCACATTTATAAGCAAAATTACATGTTACATGTCACATGTCACACTTGTGACAAATGACAAATTGCAAAAATAAAATGGACACCCATTTTATATGGGTGCACCGGTTTTGTGGTGATGGTGGGTAGGTTTTTAGTTTGTAATTTTATTCTAATTAAGAATTAGAACAAATGATTACTACAATGACCCATACACTCAACCTAACATTGTTAAGAACAATGTGAAAATGACAACACCCCACCCATGTGGGTGTGTGTGTGTGACCGGTTTTGAGCAAGCCAAATAGGGCTTGTTTTTCCTCTTATTTATACTACACCATCTCATATAATTCATTTGATGAAAAATCACTTCTTCTCTCTAACATCTCACTAAACTTAAGAAGTTTACATAATACTTAGAGTTCATATTCTCTAATAATATACTAGTGTAGTATTAAGAGTTATTAGATCATTTTAAAGGGTTACTACATTTAATACTAGTGTAGTATTATTTTGTAGAGATTAAGGGTAGTCTTGGGTGCAACTAATTGGAGAGTTTCTAATTTGAAACTTGGAATTCATCCTCATCTTACTAGCTCAAGATCAATATTTGAAAGGAGTTCAAATATTGTGCCCATTTCCATATAATCAATGTAAGAAATGGTTCTTTCCTTTATATTTTGTTATGCATGCATAAGATTTATTTAGTTTAAGAGTAAACTAAATGTATTATGATATTAGAAGTGTCTAATATCGAGTTTAAGAAACTAACAAAAACAAGGACAAGGTTCTTTACAAAAGGATTACCCCCTACAACCAAGATCTATACTTGGTAACTATTAAGACAAAGTATAGCTCTATTACATTTGGTTTTATGAATTTTGCTAAGTATTCTAGTGCTAACAACCAATTTGATCTGATGAATAACATGTTGTATAGTATGTTCCAAGCCTCCAAATAGTCTGACATTTCTTTCCTGCCAAATGAAGTAACAAGCAGCAGCCAAGCAGCTGCAAAGCCACCCATTCTTCCAGTGTCTTCTGCGTGATCGAGCAGTGCACCGGCTGAGAATTACAGTGCTATCATGAGTCCCACATACAATCCTGAGCTAAGAGGTTAACTCTTCCCATATCACCCTAGAGAAGGTACAATTGAAGAAGAGATGTGCCTGACATTCATTGGCAGTTTTGCATAACACACATCTGTGAATGATCTGCATTCCTTTGATGGCCAGATTATCCATAGTAGCAAGCCTATTCTGCATAGCAACGGATATTAAGACTATGACTGGGGATAATGAAGTTAGAGCTGAGAGCAGAGGCCCAAGGAAGGATCTGCTTCTTAGTTCTAAACCAGTTATAAGCAGTGTTGATACTAAACTTGCCCTGAGGAGCCACTACTACAAAAACAGGCTATGAAAACGGTTAAAAACCGTTGTAATATTAAAAAGCGGACGTTGTTAAAGCCTCCGTTGTTAAAGCCTCCTTTAACAACGGTTCCAATTTAATGAAAACACCATTGTGAATAGTTTTAACAATGGTACAAAGTCGTTGTTAGTACTAGATAACTGTTGTTAAAACGTGTGAATAATTATGGTGGGAAAGATACAAAAACGGTTTTGTTAAATGAAACCGTTGTTAAAGGTATGATTAGTTTTGGTGGGAAAGATTATAACAACGCTATTGTTTTTCAAACCCGTTGTGAATATAGTTAATTACAACGGAGTATATTAAACAAGCCGTTGTGGAAAGCTTTAATAACAACAGGTATATCAGAATACACCGTTGTTAAAATGTGTGAATAGTTTTGGTGGGAAATATGTAACAACGGTCTGTTTACCAAAACCGTTGTTAAAGGTATGATTAGTTTTGGTGGCGGAAAGATTATAACAACGCTTTAGTTTTTAAAACCCGTTTTGAATATTGTTAATTACAGCGGTGTATAATAAAGAAGCCGTTGTGGAAAGTTTTAATAACAACAGGTATTTTAGAATACACCGTTGTTAAAGGTATGGTTAGTTTTGGTGGGAAATATGTTACAACGCTTTTAATGAATTTTGAAAAACCGTTGTTATTATTTTTATTATTATTTTTGAAAAATTTGTAATTTGTTCCCCTGCCAGTGAAAATCCTACATAAATCAGCAGTAGTAGCAGCACGCATAAACCACTTTCAGCAGCAGCAAAATGATATATCTATATATAAATCAGAGCAATTCATGTACAAAGCAATTCATGTACAGAGCAATTCATGTACAGCAGCAGCAAAATGATATATACAACCAAAATGATCTCCTTTAGAGCAATTCATACTTACAATTTGCTCTAATGACTTCTACAAATTAAAGTTCCCTATCTACTTCCAAAATAATCTAAGTTTCATTTATTCTTTCTTACCATAATGTTCAAGGACGTATTTGCCTCACAAGTCCCTTACCTCGTCTATATGGTGCTTAGCGTACTCAGGGACATGTGGCGTGTTGATTAAATACTGCGGATAAAACAAATAAAAGACATCGATCAGTAGGGTAACAATAGTATAGGCATACATAGCAACATCGATCATATATAGCAGAAAAGATATCAGCTCTAATGAAAAAAAGTAAATAATAGCTACATTAAACTACTAACTCTTTCTGGAATGCTGATATATCTTCGCCTAATAATCTCCAACATGAAACGACAAACGTAGTATCCACATTGTATGTTATCCGGCTGTTTAGGGACCTATTATTACATAAAAAACGAAGAGACGAGAAGACAATTACCAATTAGTTTAATGCGTAATTAAAAAAGACAGATGTATATGCGTAATTAGTTTAATGCACTTAATTATTAAGGTATTGTATTTGCGCGTACGTACCCCTGTTATTGTAATAAAAGTAGGGCCATCATCAGAATCTTCCGTCGGTTGATCGTCGTTTGCTCTTTTCTTCTCGAAGGCCCTTTAAAAAAGGAAAGAGGCCGAAAGTCACATAAACTTACTTAATAATAATAATTGAAACTTAATATTATGTTCCCAATTAGTATTATAAACTTACTTAATAATCATCTTCTTAAAGGTCTCGGATGATTTTTTATGCAAAGAGTCCAACCAAAATACTCTTTTCTTGGTCGGATTGATCGCTGCTAGCACCCAATGTCTCCTAGATTGAGAGACACATCATTATTAACAAGCACAACATGCATCATAACCAAACATATAAAAATGCAATTGTGTTTGGAATCGTAATATTGATTATATATTACCCGACTTCATTATAAGAGGGCAAGAATGAGCTTTTTGTTTTTCGCCAATTCCACAGCAATATAATCTATACGTTCTTCATACGAAATCATCCCGATATTCATAGATAAAATATTTGGGCACAGGAATCCGTATAGAGCAAGTGGATTCTTGGTCTCGGGGATCACAACCGATTTCAAGTACATACATGACGGTTTTAATTCCGATATTAAAAACACTATATCTTAGTCAGAATATTAGAATATTGCATGATTAAATTTATTAAGAAACTTACTTCATCCAAACATATAGGTGTTGGACATCAATCTCGTCAAGGCCAGCCCAAATGGCTAGAATTTTCCAATCCAGAATTGCTTGACGTTCTACCCCTACAATATCATCCTCGAGCGGAATAATTATTAATTGCTCGCTTGCTATGCGTCTCCCAGCCTCCTGATAAAGGTTCAGCATCGTCATCGTTCGTACATTTTCCATGTAAACGTTCCCATCATATTTAGTACGGGATAGACTCCTGACCTCTTTCAGCTCGGGGAAATGATGCGCTTCTCCTTTTGTGCTACCTGTCACAACCTACATGTGGCTAACTAAATTAAGTTGCTCTTTCAATGATGAGGCAATAGTAGAACTTAAAATATAAAGAGAGTTAATTAAATACCTCATCAAGTTGTTGTTTTGACGAGGTAGTAGAAAGATTGTCTATCGAGTTAGACTTATCCATGTTTTTTGTTACCTACAAAACAAAAATATAATATATAAATTTCACTATTTATGAAGGTGATGAACAAAGACAAAAGGCTGGTTAAATTAGATGTATTTTTCTAACCTCGGCTACATTCTGTTGAATTTTAAGATCACGAACCCGGAAAATGTGGCTATTAGGCCATTGGACAAAACAGTGAACCGCATCTGCCAGAATTTGAAGGTCATCACGGACTGGGACGGGCAGTTTACGGGTTTCACAGCCCTTCGCGACTTGCGATATCTCCACTTTTGCATGCTTCGGCAAGAGTGGTACGCCATGAACCAAGATGGTTTCCGCTGAGTCATTGGGCATTGAGTATATGAAACTCCGGGCAACACGAACCACATCCTCGGAAAAAGGGTCGGTGAGAAGAACTACCCGCTTTTTTGTGGCCTGAAGAATACACATTATTTACTAAATACCAAAATATAATAGATATCATAAATGATCTATATTGAGTATATAATGTAGAGTTAGTTACAAGTATTTATTGTTGGTGGGTAGGCTATTATACTTGAATATGTCCAGACCAGATATTTCATATGCAGTACAACATCTCAGCCAATTTCTAAGACAGCCTAGGGTACCTCATTTGAATGCTGGCCTACATGTCATCAAATATTTGAAGGGTACTATAAATACAGGGTTGTTCTACAGTGCAGAGTCTGATTTAGCACTGACAGCATATACTGATTATATTTCTCTCAACCCCGTGTTCCATGAGAGAACCAAACACTTGAGTATAGACTGTCACTTTGTGCGTGATAAGCAACAGCAAGGGTTTTTGAAAACTCAGCATGTTCTCTCTAGTATTCTTATGATCTAAACCTCTTCTTATATCATCTTCATACTAACTTCTTATATTCTACATACCTCATTATTGTCACCCGTCTTCTCAGCCGGCTCCTCAAGTTGCGTCCCCTTTTCAGAGTTATTTACCTTATAAAATTAATTAACCAATCAAAGGCATGGCTGCTGGAAAGAACAAATGCAGAGGTTCAAAATGGTTAAGTCGTATTTACCTTATCGGCTTGAGGTATCAAAACCTCAGCAGCATTAGGTACCTCACCCGTCTCCTCAAGTTGCGTCCCCTTTTCAGACTCATTTACCTAATAAAATAAACCAATCAAAGGCATGGCTGCTGGAAAGAACAAATGCAGAAAAAAAAGAAGAAGTCATATTTACCTTATCGGCTTGAGGTATTAAAACCTCGGCAGCAGTAGGTACCTCACCCATCTTCTCAGCCGTCTCCTCATGTATTGGCAAGGTAGTAGTGTCTGCCTCTTGACCAAATCTGTTGCACTACCTCACCCTTTTTAATGACATCCTCCATCATCTTCAATTCTTCTTCGGAAGGCTTGCCTCCAGAATTCATCTTCAGTATCACGGAGGCCAATAACTGAACCTGCACGCCCAAAATGTAGAATCAGCATTTTGTTAAAACAATAACATGTGAATTTTAAATGACAATAACAAATGGTACCATGTCAGCCTTCCCCTTATTTTTCTTCTTCTTGTTCGAGCTAGTTGTCCCATAATATTTCGTGACTCCGACATGTAATGGGACGCCCCTCAATCGACCTGGATGCTCGGGACGGCCGATCGCTCTAGCAAGAACGTCGTCACGACCACTCGGAGTGAATTTCCCTTCCGCAACCTCCTTCAGAACATTCTCCTATAATATATTAAATAAACTTAATTTTATTTTTGTTACTAAAATAAATAGATAGTCAGACATACAAGAATTGAACAATAAAGTTATTAAAAACCCGTCTTAATAAAATAATACTTACTATGTTGGCCAAGACTTCCTGATCATATTCGTTACATGTTCGGGATCTTTTAGGCGTGTGCCCTTCTTTATAAGTTACGTGCCGATTCAAGTCGGTCACTCCCTTTGACACCTACACATTAACTCAAAAATAATATATGTATAAATGTATATCAAGTCCAAGTATGATTAAAAAAATCTAATATATAGATGCTACTTACGAGATTTTCTTCTATCAATCTGTAACCGCCTCGAGAACCATAATATACTCCCCGCTTCTGTGAAATGTTAGCACGATTTATGGCGCTAACGGTCTTCAAATCATATAAAATCGCAAGTAGATGAGACAATTAGAAAATTATAGATACAAGTAGAGTTTTAGAAAAATGTAACCTGAAACTTTTAGAAAAATGTAACCTTAAGTAGAGTTTTACAAAAATGTAAACATATGACATGGATACTTAACCTGAAACTTTTCAGTAGCTCGTTTCGCCTTATAATTATCCCATTGTTGCTGAGTGATGTTGGGGTACTTTGTCGGTGGGCTCTTATGCATCTCCCCCGTCTCCTTGTCGACATACAAGTGTAATTTGGCAAGGTCACACCTCCACTGCCTTAAGACTGCCGCTGCCTTACGTAATAGATACTTATCATGGCAGTCGGGAATATCGAAAGCTTCCTGCATCATCATCATATATACTAATAAGCGGCTGTCTAATATCATACCTTTATACGAACCTTTATACGGCTTTCTGCCTTATGTAATAGTAACTTCTGCAAAATAAAATGGTGTTTAGCTAAAGAAATTATCATACCTTTATACGGATCAAGAGTAAGTTCTGCAATACAGGATTTATATTCCTGAAATCATCTAAATCACTAGGCGCAAACTTTTTGGTTGTAACTCCAATCCAAGTGGATAAATGGCCAGCATTTGGACCAGTAGGAACACCTTTCACACTCCATTTTATTTCCATCGGCTTTTTTGCCGCTATAGCTGCAAGGGCTGCAGGGCACTTCGAAGCACCCCTCTCACCAGGCTTATCCCCCTTATCATTGTTTTCTACTCTTTTCCGTTTTTCACCCATGATAATCCTAAGACACTAAGACCTTCAAAAGAAATGAAATAGTAACGGAACAGAGTCATGCATACAGCGATTCTAAAACCCTAAGACCTTGAAATGAATGAAATAGTAACTGAACAAATAAAGAGTCATGCAGAGATTCTAAAACTCTAAAAACTTAGAAAGGAATGAAACTAGATGATAAAGAGAACGATAAATAGAAAATGAAAACAAAAAGATGAACTTCAATCTTAAAACCCTAAAGACGAAACACAAAAATTACCTGATAAAGAAAATGAGAACAAGATGATGATAAAGAGAACGAGCAGGATGATGATCAAGAGAACGAGGAGGATGATGATGATAATAAACAAAAAGATTTGTGTTGTAAACGAGGATGATTTTAAACGAGGAGGATGATGATGATAATGTACGTGTGTTTAATTTACTCTATAGGATTGTAAATTATTTTTTATTAAGAGAAACTAAAGGGTTTCTTACCATAATGTTTGAGAAACTATTGACAACGGTTATCCTAAAAACCACCGTTGTCACACCGTTGTTATAGAGTAATGACAACGGTTAAAGAACACCCGTTGTAGAAAGTAATAACACTATGACAACGGTTTCTTTAATATGACCCGTTGTTGAAAGTAATAACAACGGTGGTATTATAAAGAACCGTTTTTATAGATTATGTGTTTTTTTTTTTAATTTTTCAGATACGCGCGCGCGGTATTAAAATTTGAGGCACGAAAATAAATTCATTAATTACGTTTAATTTATTTAACTTTGCTCTAAATTTAATTTAATTTATTTTACTTTGCTCTAAATTTGTATATTATAGGCGTAAGTTACGTTTAATTATTAGCTCGGATCGGGTTTGGCCTGGGAATCAATTCCGATCGGGTTAGATTCGGCGGGTTTGTAATTAATAACTTTATCGATCGGATTATTATATATTATTAGTTTGGGTCGGGGAGCGAGGGTCCTTTCGGCTTTCGTGTCTGTTTCGGGAATGTTTATAATTGGGCGGGTCGTCGATAATTTCCGGGTCAAGCGGATGTGGTATATATATATCGAGTCTAGTGATTCTCGAATCGGGTCATTTTCTTTTTAATTAAGGTACTGGTTATTATAATCATGCATCACTAGCTAACCTGAAACTGATCGGGTGGCCAGTTACGGATCGGGCAATCCACTATCTAGAGCTAGTAGCTACTTCGGGTCGATCGCTTTTGGGTCGGGGGCACGTGTCATTAACCTCGTACTACTTTGCAATAATATTGATGATAATATTGATGATATATAATAATTAATGATGACTTCCGGATCATTAACCTCGTACTACTTTGCAATAATAACAGATTCATCAATGCACATGCAAGTATTATATATACACGTCAATGTTTCCCAAATTAAATAATGGGGTCGATCGACTTCGTTCAAGTACGCTAAAAGGGACGGATATATTGATGCATATATATATATATATGCTCAAATTAATTAAAAAGGACGGTTTATTGCTTTTTTACCACCTATATATAATATATATATTATTGGGTACATACGTTTTATCAACAAATAAATGGTTAATAGGCCATATTCCGATCTGGTTAGATTCGTAGGGTATGTAACTTTACCGGGTTAGTTTAATTGGGTCAGGGAGCGAGCGAGGGCCGTGTCCTTTCGGCTTTCGTGTCTGTTTATTCGTGTGTCTGTTCATTTAATTTAATTTAATTCGATCATTTAAATGTTAATATGCTAGCGGATGAGGTTATATATCGAGTCGTCGGGCCGTTTTTGCATCACAAACCTGAAACTGTCCGACCCAAAATTAATTAGCTAGTATCGGGTTATTTAATTTAATTCGATAGAAATCTTTATTTATTATCCGCGTGATGATTATTAAGTATTATTTTCGGGTCGGATCACTTTTAATTATTAAGTATCATTATTAGTATACGTGTGTTACTTCAACCCTAAACCCTAAACCCTAAACCCTAAACCCTAAACCCTTTTTTATATACTTCTAGATTATCGCTATTGATCAAACATCAAAATATTGAACATCAATTCAAACACTTTAAACAACATTCTTTCTCATTGATTTCATTAGGAATAACCTAGATTTTATAATAAAGTACATTACATTCATCCGACATCAAATAAATAAAGATGTTAAATAATCCGGAACAATTCCGGTTAAGTGTAAAAAGCTTTTCTCACACTGCCACCAACAATCCGGAACAATATTGATGATACTGATGACTTCCGGATCATTAACCTCGTATTTTGCAATAACAGATTCAATGCATGCAAGTACACGTCTTGCATGTGGAGATAAGGTAGGACGGGTACAGCTCAACATATCTCTTGCGGCATCCAACCTCCGAGTATAAGGCCGACGTGGGTAGACAGAGGACGATGATGATGACGACGCTTGGTTGACAAGTCGGACTGCTTCAAGCCTCTTAATCCAATAATCCCTTCGATGTTCAATGGATCCTTTAATCAATGGGTGATGATCAGCGGGAACTACGGCAAGAGCCTCCTCCTCATCTGCAATCAATTTTGTAAGGGTCGTCTCATCGTTGGGAAGGTTAACTGCTGCCATTGATGATGTTAATTTTTGGAGTAATTAATTAGGGTTATGTAATATTTAAAGGAGGGGTTTTGAGGCTGTATTTATAGAGGGGTTATGCTGCCATTGATGATGTTCAATGGATGCTTTAATTAATGCTGGTTCTGCTGTTATAGTTGTTGTGCTGTTGTTTATTCACGGGTTTGGACTGCAATACCTTTTAATTAAAAATAAAAATATTGAGAAATAACAACGGTTATTCGTTAAAAACCCATTGTTATTACTTTCCACAACGGTTTTGATGACTACAATCGTTGTGATAGAGTAATGACATCGGTGCATCATAGCCGTTGTGATAGAGAAATAACAACGGTTATTTGTTAAACAACCGTTGTTATTACTTTCCACAACGTTGCATATTACAGTAAGTGCATTGACTGCATAGGAAATGTAACTGCAGATATACATTCACACATTTACTCAATCAATAACGTACTGCATGTGAATGTATAGTCGTTTTGGGATTTGTAAATGCATGTGAATCAATGCCTTCCTGTGAACCAATGCATGCATGTGAATCAATAACTGCATGTGACTCAATAACTCCAATCAATAAATCTCTATAAATACAGCCTCAATACAATGTTATCAACCACATACAAAATTTCCCAACTCCAATCAATAACATATTTGCTAAACCATACAAAATTTCCCAGCCTCAATACTAACAAAATGTCTGAAACTTTTACTAAACCATATGCTTGCATCATGAAACAAATGCCTTCTCATATTGAGGGTGGCTACGTTGTGTGTAAAAGCTACAAGAAACTCCATGATACGCTTATTCGAAATGGCTACTTAATCAAGAAGATGTGGCCAAATTATCATCGCATGTACATTACAGGGGAACTCGTTTTCGAGTTTGGGATGACGGATGCTCATCGTGCGTCCGCATTCAAACTGGCAAGAATGTTTGACAAGGCCGGGCATGGGCGAAAAGATTTTATTGAGAGCACGGACCACCAGCCTGGACCATATCTATGGGTGGCTTCCGAACATGACCGTCACCGTTTCCCAAATGGGGTCGACCTCGTTGAAGTGACCCAGGTAGAGCAGTGGGAAGGGTTGGTTCTGGCCGAGGCTGACCCGATTGATGCATATGCTCTAGCGGTGGCAGCTATCCGGGAGATTTACCCGGACTCAATTTAGTTTGTTGTTGTTGTTGTTTGGTTGTAGTTGTTTGGTTGTTTTGGCGCATTTGTGTGTGGCGCCGTTTGAACTTATTATTTAATAATATTAATGTTGATACGTTAATTTGTTTTTTGACTTAAGTTTAGAAGTAATTAAACTAATTCAATTCAAAGCTATTCAATCGATAAAGCAAAATTAGAATTGAACTAATTCACAAATTCAATAATAAACGACATTCAGAAAATCCACAATTCAATAATAAGAATTGAACAATCTAGCTAGAAAATCTTAATAAGAAATAGTTGATAAAAATAATACCTGATTAATAAGGGAGATGATGACAGAAAGACGATTAGTGCTGCAGTATGATCGCTTTGTGATAGAGTTTTTGTGTTGCAGTATAGTCGTATTATTAGTGTTGTGTCTTTTCTTCATCTTTATTTACAAATATTGACAACGGTTATTATAAACAAACCATTGTGATAGAGTAATGACTACAGTTAAAGTAGTCTACCCGTTGTAATTAATAAATACTATGACAACGGTTTGTGATTAATAACCGTTGTTATAAGCAATCACAACTGGTATATTTACAACAACCGTTGTTGTTGCTTACCTTTATTTTTTTTTAATTATAATTAGAGACAGCAATATCATAAGCACTATACAATGCAATAATAATTAGCAGAAACAAAAAAAGACAGCAATATCATAAGCACTATACACAGCAATAATAATATCAGCAGAAACCAAAACATGGAGACTGTATACCGAATGACCAAAAGCTAAATAATTTGGGAATCTTCAACAATGACCAAAGCTAACAAAAACTAAAGACAATACACTGAATGACTACACATCTTGAACTTGCTATAAATTCAGAAAAGAATACTCACTGCAAATAAACCAAACCAAAACCATCAAATTACTTATCTATTTTTGAAATGTCTCAAAATGTTGCTCGTCCATATCACTGTGTCGTAATGAATGCCCCAGCCAATTTGGACGATGGAAAATTTGTTGCCAAAAGCTTTACTCCTTTGAGGAATAAGCTTATTGAGCTGGGATACTCGGTCAGCAGAATTAAGGCACAATAGTCGCTTTGGGGATTCAAAGGGATACTACTCATTCAGTTTGGAACATCACTTGCAGATGCAGAATCAGCATTTAAGCTTGGCAATATGTTTCAACTCAGAGGCCATGGTAAGAGCGACTGGGTTGCTCCGAATAGATCAACAGTCAAACCATACCTCTGGGTAGCCACAGACGAGGACGCCAAGCTTCTGAAGAATACCGTGGACTATTTCCACGTGCCATATCCGACCATCTTGAATGGTCAGAAGTCGGCCAATTCAGAAATCGTCGATGCCTACAACTAGGTTGTGGTTGTTTTCCAAGCAATGTACACCTAAAAATTCCAAGCAACGTCCTGTGTTAGATGTTGAGTGTCAAGTGTGTGTGTGTCAGTATCAGCCTATCATAATAGCAGTGTAATGGGATGGGAGGGCCTGTTGATGCGTGTATTTTATATAGACTATCTAGTCCATTTATGCACGCATTTCTATGTCATTTAAGTGATATTATATCACCATATGCCCCTATTTGGCTACTTTGTACTTTCAATACTATTTTGTAGGTACAAGCTGCGTAGTAGCGGAAACCGAGCCAAAACAGTCCACTTTGCATGCATTTAGGAGAATGGAAGGAACAGAACATAAGCTCTTGCATGGGAAAGCGTGAAACCGCTCGCAATCAAGTCCAAAGCCGTGTTCAACACTGCACGATAGGCCAAAAGACCTCGATCGATTATATATTTGGTCGATCGAGGAGAGTTGAAGTGAATAGTTACTCGATCGAGCTGTCCTGTGCTCGACCGAGTAGTAGCCGCTGAAAAGTTGCTCGATCGAGTAGAATTGTTACTCGATCGAGTGATTTTCTCCAATAAAGTCCTCGATCGAGGGGTATTTTCCCTCGATCGAGTAGAATATATCATGGGCCTTAAGTCCATAGTCTAATTAGGGTTTAGAGTCGTGTTATGCTTATTTAAGACTCTTATTTACGTCATTAGGAGACACATTCAATCAGGGGGTGATCCCTGATCATCACCACTTAGCTTCTAGTTTCTGAACTCTCTTCTTTCTTTAGTTTACATTCGGGTGGATTTTTTCTTTACGCCGGATTTGCTAAGATTGTAAACTACTCTCTCTTTTATTCTTATTCTTTACCTTAGTCTTAATTACTGTTTTACTCTTCTTAATTACTGCGTTGTTATTATTCATGCTTTTTAATTGTGATTTTATTATGTCTAATACCATATGTTCAATCGTCTTAGTTAGCATCGTTAATAACATGAGTAGCTAATTCTCTTGTATGTTAGGATGAGGGAAACTGTAGTAGAGGCATGTTAGGATAGATTATTTTAGTTCGTCTTGAATATGAGAATCAGTCTAAGCAGTTTAATTGAGGTTTAGTCGAATGAGTGCACGCAGGAGACTAGGCTAGGTAGTTAACCCCGACCTGGTTCGAGAGATTGGAAGGGAAGGCTTGCTTAGAATTGATAGGTGACTCCTAAGAGGACGAGAGTTGATTAGGAAAATCCCTAGGGTGGTTTGAGATCGAGAGGAGAAAACCATTGCCCTTCTCTTTGATAGCTTGACTGACTTAGTTGAACCGTATATGCCGATACTGCAGCGGACCGAATCCTAGCATATTCTCTCTTTTTCTGATTTATTTCATATTTATTTCTTCCTTTATTTCTCTTTCCTTTAATCTTATTTAGTTAGTTAAAACCTTTTCAAAACCCCCCAGATTGTTACTTGCAGATTTAGATTAAAGTTAGTTAATTTCCTCCCTGTGGAGATCGACCCTACTTCCGATATCTTCTTAGTTAGTAGACTTAGGTTTTATTTTTGGTGTATAACGACCACATCAAATTTTGGCGCCGTTGCCGGGGAGGCAATTTAATTTTCTGTTATTTATTTCTGTCTCGTCTTAAGGAATTTCTAATTCCTTAAGACTGTTCTTATCTTTCTCTCTATAGTTGTGTACGAACTGGTAGAGAGGGATAGGTAAGACTCTTCAGGAGGAAGACTTGAGTACTCTTGATTCCGTCTTCGACTGTTGAGATTACCTTACCAGCGAAGATGAAAGAAGTTCACACATGTTCGAGTAATTCAGAAGTGGAGCTAGATTCCCAGCAAAGACCATATGTGTGGAAGAAGAAGGCGGAAATTACCACATCTGAGGGTACTTCCGTAAGTCAGAGGCCTGACAGTGGCCTTGTCATGAAACTATATGGTTACTAGCCGGGTTTGCAACCCCGTGCAACTTGTACAAACAATTTATTGCGTTTTCAATTAGATAATTAGACTACTACGTGATAATCCGTAGCTTAGATAGACAATTTATTTTTCCTGCTAGACTTTCTTTTGGTATTAGTTTCTGGGCATCGGTTGGCATCGGTTTTGCAGGAGAAGAAGCGGAAAACAATTGCTCAAAATCGAAAGCTGTGCAATTGCGAAATTGCTCGATCGAGTAAAGCAGAACCACTCGATCGAGCGGTTATACCTGAAGATGTGCTCGATCGAGTAGAATTTCTACTCGATCGACCCCCAGTTTGATGCTGGTTTGGGGAAGCTTTGTTTTGTGAGTTTTTCTGTTCCTTTTGGTTTTTTCCATTCTTCATATATATTTCATTCCTTAGGAACATGTATTAGGTTGTTTTTTTTCCCTTCCCCTTATATGCTTTTGTGCTATAGCCAATGAGGACATTGTCTGTTTTTGTTTGGGGAAGTGTTTCACATTCTTTTGCGTCTGCATTTGCATTTATATTGCATTCACGTTTACAATTCATGTTAATTAGAAAAAATTTGAAAAAAATCAAAAATATCACGTTTATTTTTGCATATAGTTGAGTCGGATTGGAGCCTTGTTCATGATGAAATTGCACTACAAGTCTATTTTATGCTATTCCTTGCACCTTTCTTGAGTTACTTAGTAAAATCGAAGTAGTGAACTATTGAATTTTGTCTTGGAACTTAAATTTGATTATTAGACTTGACTCAACATTTTGGCAAACTACTTATATATTCTAAGTTTTAGAGCCTAACTGGTGACATCCATGACTAATTCATCTAGGAATGAGAGTAGTTACTCCCCACATCTCGTGTCATTTGCTTGTATATGAATTTTGATTTCTTATTGCCTGCACGCATTGGGTTTGTGGTCGGTATTACGTGTTTTGAGAATATTTGCATCTCCCTTTTCCTCATTTTACCCCATTAACTCCACATAAAGCCATATCTGCCTGTTGCCCTTAACTACATCCTAAACTGAGCCTACCTTTGCCGAGCTAGTTTAGTAGTCGAGGTATATTTTACAGTTGTGTCAATTTTGGCTCGTTTTCATTGATTGGAGTGGGTATTTGCGAGAAAAAAAAGAGAAGTGTTAGTAGTACCTCGATCGAGTGGATTTTAGCTCGATCGAGCAGTTATTGTTAGTTGTTGCCTCGATCGAGTGACTCATTCTACTCGATCGAGTGGTTTTGCTCAGTCATCCAAGAAAGAAAAAGAAAAGAAAAGAAAGAAAAAATAAAAAAATATGATGAAAAAATATTTCGCTGAAGTTTTTGTTGATTACACCTCCTGCGCTTATTATTATTTGTCGAGGTGTTTTATGGGATTTGTGACGTATATGCCTATATATGTTAAGGCATCGAGCTTAATTTTTTATTATTGAAAGATGGAACGAGTTCTATTGCGGTCTTGTTAGGAACTAGCTTGGCTATTTACCCTCACATTTCCATTAATTGTTTTGCCCTTCTTACCAATTAGCCTCACATATCCATATTTTTGCAAATGTTCGGCATGTGATAGTCCTTGAACGGTGGTTATGCGTGTGTACGGTGCTTGAATCATCTTTCATATTAGTTAGCAATGCATGTTGTGTCGGTCGTAGTCTAGGTGAGTGACTATATTTTCTTCTCTCTTTCTTATACATATTTACTTACCATTTGCTTGTTGAGAGAAGAGTGACCCGTGAGAGTCCGAATTTGGTTGAGTCTTGCAAGGTCGAAAGTCTAATTTATTTCCAAGATTGTATAAATTCGTTCACTTTCGTATTAAGCTTTGTAGCGATTGAATGAGTGCATTAAACTGTTTAGTATTGACTTGTAGCTAGCTCTGAGACTTACTCCATTCCCCTAGGTTTATTTTGTTCCATATAGCTGCATTTAGTTTGCTTGAGGACAAGCAAAGGTTTAGTTTGGGGAAGTTTGATGCGTGTATTTTATATAGACTTTCTAGTCCATTTATGCACGCATTTCTATGTCATTTAAGTGATATTATATCACCATATGCCCCTATTTGGCTACTTTGTACTTTCATTACTATTTTGTAGGTACAAGTTGCGTAGTAGCGGAAACCGAGCCAAAATAGTCCACTTTGCATGCATTTAGCAGAATGGAAGGAACGGAACATAAGCTCTTGCATGGGAAAGCGTGAAACCGCTCGCAATCAAGTCCAAAGCCGTGTCCAACACTGCACGATAGGCCAAAAGACCTTGATCGATTATATATTTGGTCAATCGAGGAGAGTTGAAGTGAATAGTTACTCGATCGAGCTGTCCTGTGCTCGATCGAGTAGTAGCCGCTGAAAAGTTGCTCGATCGAGTAGAATTGTTACTCGATCGAGTGTTTTTCTCCAATAAAGTCCTCGTTCGAGGGGTATTTTCCCTCGATCGAGTAGAATCTATCATGGGCCTTAAGTCCATAGTCTAATTAGGGTTTAGAGTCGTGTTATGCTTATTTAAGACTCTTATTTACGTCATTAGGAGACACATTCAATCAGGGGGTGATCCCTGATCATCACCACTTAGCTTCTAGTTTCTGAAGTCTCTTCTTTCTTTAGTTTACATTCGGGTGGATTTTTTCTTTACGCCGGATTTGCTAAGATTGTAAACTACTCTCTCTTTTATTCTTATTCTTTACCTTAGTCTTAATTACTGTTTTACTCTTCTTAATTACTGCGTTGTTATTATTCATGCTTTTTAATTGTGATTTTATTATGTCTAATACCATATGTTCAATCGTCTTAGTTAGCATCGTTAATAACATGAGTAGCTAATTCTCTTGTATGTTAGGATGAGGGAAACTGTAGTAGAGGCATGTTAGGATAGATTATTTTAGTTCGTCTTGAATATGAGAATCAGTCTAAGCAGTTTAATTGAGGTTTAGTCGAATGAGTGCACGCAGGAGACTAGGCTAGGTAGTTAACCCCGACCTGGTTCGAGAGATTGGAAGGGAAGGCTTGCTTAGAATTGATAGGTGACTCCTAAGAGGACGAGAGTTGATTAGGAAAATCCCTAGGGTGGTTTGAGATCGAGAGGAGAAAACCATTGCCCTTCTCTTTGATAGCTTGACTGACTTAGTTGAACCGTATATGCCGATACTGCAGCGGACCGAATCCTAGCATATTCTCTCTTTTTCTGATTTATTTCATATTTATTTCTTCCTTTATTTCTCTTTCCTTTAATCTTATTTAGTTAGTTAAAACCTTTTCAAAACCCCCCAGATTGTTACTTGCAGATTTAGATTAAATTTAGTTAATTTCCTCCCTGTGAAGATCGACCCTACTTCCGATATCTTCTTAGTTAGTAGACTTAGGTTTTATTTTTGGTGTATAACGACCACATCAAATTTTGGCGCCGTTGCCGGGGAGGCAATTTAATTTTCTGTTATTTATTTCTGTCTCGTCTTAAGGAATTTCTAATTCCTTAAGACTGTTCTTATCTTTCTCTCTATAGTTGTGTACGAACTGGTAGAGAGGGATAGGTAAGACTCTTCAGGAGGAAGACTTGAGTACTCTTGATTCCGTCTTCGACTGTTGAGATTACCTTACCAGCGAAGATGAAAGAAGTTCACACATGTTCGAGTAATTCAGAAGTGGAGCTAGATTCCCAGCAAAGACCGTATGTGTGGAAGAAGAAGGCGGAAATTACCACATCTGAGGGTACTTCCGTAAGTCAGAGGCCTGACAGTGGCCTTGTCATGAAACTATATGGTTACTAGCCGGGTTTGCAACCCCGTGCAACTTGTACAAACAATTTATTGCGTTTTCAATTAGATAATTAGACTACTACGTGATAATCCGTAGCTTAGATAGACAATTTATTTTTCCTGCTAGACTTTCTTTTGGTATTAGTTTCTGGGCATCGGTTGGCATCGGTTTTGCAGGAGAAGAAGCGGAAAACAATTGCTCAAAATCGAAAGCTGTGCAATTGCGAAATTGCTCGATCGAGTAAAGCAGAACCACTCGATCGAGCGGTTATACCTGAAGATGTGCTCGATCGAGTAGAATTTCTACTCGATCGACCCCCAGTTTGATGCTGGTTTGGGGAAGCTTTGTTTTGTGAGTTTTTCTGTTCCTTTTGGTTTTTTCCATTCTTCATATATATTTCATTCCTTAGGAACATGTATTAGGTTGTTTTTTTTCCCTTCCCCTTATATGCTTTTGTGCTATAGCCAATGAGGACATTGTCTGTTTTGGTTTGGGGAAGTGTTTTACATCCTTTTGCGTCTGCATTTGCATTTGTATTGCATTCACGTTTACAATTCATGTTAATTAGAAAAATTTGAAAAAAATCAAAAATATCACGTTTATTTTTGCATATAGTTGAGTCGGATTGGAGTCTTGTTCATGATGAAATTGCACTACAAGTCTATTTTATGCTATTCTTTGCACCTTTCTTGATTTATTTAGTAAAATCGAAGTAGTGAACTATTGAATTTTGTCTTGGAATTTAATTTGATTATTAGACTTGACTCAACATTTTGGCAAACTACTTATATATTCTGAGTTTTAGAGCCTATAACTGGTGACATCTATGACCAGTTCATCTAGGAATGAGAGTAGTTACTCCCCACATCTCGTGTCATTTGCTTGTATATGAATTTTGATTTCTTATTGCCTGCACGCATTGGGTTTGTGGTCGGTATTACGTGTTTTGAGAATATTTGCATCTCCCTTTTCCTCATTTTACCCCATTAACTCCACATAAAGCCATATCTGCCTGTTGCCCTTAACTACATCCTAAACTGAGCCTACCTTTGCCGAGCTAGTTTAGTAGTCGAGGTATATTTTACAGTTGTGTCAATTTTGGCTCGTTTTCATTGATTGGAGTGGGTATTTGCGAGAAAAAAAAGAGAAGTGTTAGTAGTACCTCGATCGAGTGGATTTTAGCTCGATCGAGCAGTTATTGTTAGTTGTTGCCTCGATCGAGTGACTCATTCTACTCGATCGAGTGGTTTTGCTCAGTCATCCAAGAAAGAAAAAGAAAAGAAAAGAAAGAAAAAATAAAAAAATATGATGAAAAAATATTTCGCTGAAGTTTTTGTTGATTACACCTCCTGCGCTTATTATTATTTGTCGAGGTGTTTTATGGGATTTGTGACGTATATGCCTATATATGTTAAGGCATCGAGCTTAATTTTTTATTATTGAAAGATGGAACGAGTTCTATTGCGGTCTTGTTAGGAACTAGCTTGGCTATTTACCCTCACATTTCCATTAATTGTTTTGCCCTTCTTACCAATTAGCCTCACATATCCATATTTTTGCAAATGTTCGGCACGTGATGGTCCTTGAACGGTGGTTATGCGTGTGTACGGTGCTTGAATCATCTTTCATATTAGTTAGCAATGCATGTTGTGTCGGTCGTAGTCTAGGTGAGTGACTATATTTTCTTCTCTCTTTCTTATACATATTTACTTACCATTTGCTTGTTGAGAGAAGAGTGACCCGTGAGAGTCCGAATTTGGTTGAGTCTTGCAAGGTCGAAAGTCTAATTTATTTCCAAGATTGTATAAATTCGTTCACTTTCGTATTAAGCTTTGTAGCGATTGAATGAGTGCATTAAACTATTTAACATTTACTTGTAGCTAGCTCTGAGACTTACTCCATTCCCCTAGGTTTATTTTGTTCCATATAGCTGCATTTAGTTTGCTTGAGGACAAGCAAAGGTTTAGTTTGGGGAAGTTTGATGCGTGTATTTTATATATACTTTCTAGTCCATTTATGCACGCATTTCTATGTCATTTAAGTGATATTATATCACCATATGCCCCTATTTGGCTACTTTGTACTTTCATTACTATTTTGTAGGTACAAGTTGCGTAGTAGCGGAAACCGAGCCAAAATAGTCCACTTTGCATGCATTTAGCAGAATGGAAGGAACGGAACATAAGCTCTTGCATGGGAAAGCGTGAAACCGCTCGCAATCAAGTCCAAAGCCGTGTCCAACACTGCACGATAGGCCAAAAGACCTTGATCGATTATATATTTGGTCAATCGAGGAGAGTTGAAGTGAATAGTTACTCGATCGAGCTGTCCTGTGCTCGATCGAGTAGTAGCCGCTGAAAAGTTGCTCGATCGAGTAGAATTGTTACTCGATCGAGTGTTTTTCTCCAATAAAGTCCTCGTTCGAGGGGTATTTTCCCTCGATCGAGTAGAATCTATCATGGGCCTTAAGTCCATAGTCTAATTAGGGTTTAGAGTCGTGTTATGCTTATTTAAGACTCTTATTTACGTCATTAGGAGACACATTCAATCAGGGGGTGATCCCTGATCATCACCACTTAGCTTCTAGTTTCTGAACTCTCTTCTTTCTTTAGTTTACATTCGGGTGGATTTTTTCTTTACGCCGGATTTGCTAAGATTGTAAACTACTCTCTCTTTTATTCTTATTCTTTACCTTAGTCTTAATTACTGTTTTACTCTTCTTAATTACTGCGTTGTTATTATTCATGCTTGTTAATTGTGATTTTATTATGTCTAATACCATATGTTCAATCGTCTTAGTTAGCATCGTTAATAACATGAGTAGCTAATTCTCTTGTATGTTAGGATGAGGGAAACTGTAGTAGAGGCATGTTAGGATAGATTATTTTAGTTCGTCTTGAATATGAGAATCAGTCTAAGCAGTTTAATTGAGGTTTAGTCGAATGAGTGCACGCAGGAGACTAGGCTAGGTAGTTAACCCCGACCTGGTTCGAGAGATTGGAAGGGAAGGCTTGCTTAGAATTGATAGGTGACTCCTAAGAGGACGAGAGTTGATTAGGAAAATCCCTAGGGTGGTTTGAGATCGAGAGGAGAAAACCATTGCCCTTCTCTTTGATAGCTTGACTGACTTAGTTGAACCGTATATGCCGATACTGCAGCGGACCGAATCCTAGCATATTCTCTCTTTTTCTGATTTATTTCATATTTATTTCTTCCTTTATTTCTCTTTCCTTTAATCTTATTTAGTTAGTTAAAACCTTTTCAAAACCCCCCAGATTGTTACTTGCAGATTTAGATTAAAGTTAGTTAATTTCCTCCCTGTGGAGATCGACCCTACTTCCGATATCTTCTTAGTTAGTAGACTTAGGTTTTATTTTTGGTGTATAACGACCACATCAAATTTTGGCGCCGTTGCCGGGGAGGCAATTTAATTTTCTGTTATTTATTTCTGTCTCGTCTTAAGGAATTTCTAATTCCTTAAGACTGTTCTTATCTTTCTCTCTATAGTTGTGTACGAACTGGTAGAGAGGGATAGGTAAGACTCTTCAGGAGGAAGACTTGAGTACTCTTGATTCCGTCTTCGACTGTTGAGATTACCTTACCAGCGAAGATGAAAGAAGTTCACACATGTTCGAGTAATTCAGAAGTGGAGCTAGATTCCCAGCAAAGACCGTATGTGTGGAAGAAGAAGGCGGAAATTACCACATCTGAGGGTACTTCCGTAAGTCAGAGGCCTGACAGTGGCCTTGTCATGAAACTATATGGTTACTAGCCGGGTTTGCAACCCCGTGCAACTTGTACAAACAATTTATTGCGTTTTCAATTAGATAATTAGACTACTACGTGATAATCCGTAGCTTAGATAGACAATTTATTTTTCCTGCTAGACTTTCTTTTGGTATTAGTTTCTGGGCATCGGTTGGCATCGGTTTTGCAGGAGAAGAAGCGGAAAACAATTGCTCAAAATCGAAAGCTGTGCAATTGCGAAATTGCTCGATCGAGTAAAGCAGAACCACTCGATCGAGCGGTTATACCTGAAGATGTGCTCGATCGAGTAGAATTTCTACTCGATCGACCCCCAGTTTGATGCTGGTTTGGGGAAGCTTTGTTTTGTGAGTTTTTCTGTTCCTTTTGGTTTTTTCCATTCTTCATATATATTTCATTCCTTAGGAACATGTATTAGGTTGTTTTTTTTCCCTTCCCCTTATATGCTTTTGTGCTATAGCCAATGAGGACATTGTCTGTTTTGGTTTGGGGAAGTGTTTCACATTCTTTTGCGTCTGCATTTGCATTTATATTGCATTCACGTTTACAATTCATGTTAATTAGAAAAAATTTGAAAAAAATCAAAAATATCACGTTTATTTTTGCATATAGTTGAGTCGGATTGGAGCCTTGTTCATGATGAAATTGCACTACAAGTCTATTTTATGCTATTCCTTGCACCTTTCTTGAGTTACTTAGTAAAATCGAAGTAGTGAACTATTGAATTTTGTCTTGGAACTTAAATTTGATTATTAGACTTGACTCAACATTTTGGCAAACTACTTATATATTCTAAGTTTTAGAGCCTAACTGGTGACATCCATGACTAATTCATCTAGGAATGAGAGTAGTTACTCCCCACATCTCGTGTCATTTGCTTGTATATGAATTTTGATTTCTTATTGCCTGCACGCATTGGGTTTGTGGTCGGTATTACGTGTTTTGAGAATATTTGCATCTCCCTTTTCCTCATTTTACCCCATTAACTCCACATAAAGCCATATCTGCCTGTTGCCCTTAACTACATCCTAAACTGAGCCTACCTTTGCCGAGCTAGTTTAGTAGTCGAGGTATATTTTACAGTTGTGTCAATTTTGGCTCGTTTTCATTGATTGGAGTGGGTATTTGCGAGAAAAAAAAGAGAAGTGTTAGTAGTACCTCGATCGAGTGGATTTTAGCTCGATCGAGCAGTTATTGTTAGTTGTTGCCTCGATCGAGTGACTCATTCTACTCGATCGAGTGGTTTTGCTCAGTCATCCAAGAAAGAAAAAGAAAAGAAAAGAAAGAAAAAATAAAAAAATATGATGAAAAAATATTTCGCTGAAGTTTTTGTTGATTACACCTCCTGCGCTTATTATTATTTGTCGAGGTGTTTTATGGGATTTGTGACGTATATGCCTATATATGTTAAGGCATCGAGCTTAATTTTTTATTATTGAAAGATGGAACGAGTTCTATTGCGGTCTTGTTAGGAACTAGCTTGGCTATTTACCCTCACATTTCCATTAATTGTTTTGCCCTTCTTACCAATTAGCCTCACATATCCATATTTTTGCAAATGTTCGGCATGTGATAGTCCTTGAACGGTGGTTATGCGTGTGTACGGTGGCTTGAATCATCTTTCATATTAGTTAGCAATGCATGTTGTGTCGGTCGTAGTCTAGGTGAGTGACTATATTTTCTTCTCTCTTTCTTATACATATTTACTTACCATTTGCTTGTTGAGAGAAGAGTGACCCGTGAGAGTCCGAATTTGGTTGAGTCTTGCAAGGTCGAAAGTCTAATTTATTTCCAAGATTGTATAAATTCGTTCACTTTCGTATTAAGCTTTGTAGCGATTGAATGAGTGCATTAAACTGTTTAACATTGACTTGTAGCTAGCTCTGAGACTTACTCCATTCCCCTAGGTTTATTTTGTTCCATATAGCTGCATTTAGTTTGCTTGAGGACAAGCAAAGGTTTAGTTTGGGGAAGTTTGATGCGTGTATTTTATATATACTTTCTAGTCCATTTATGCACGCATTTCTATGTCATTTAAGTGATATTATATCACCATATGCCCCTATTTGGCTACTTTGTACTTTCATTACTATTTTGTAGGTACAAGTTGCGTAGTAGCGGAAACCGAGCCAAAATAGTCCACTTTGCATGCATTTAGGAGAATGGAAGGAACGGAACATAAGCTCTTGCATGGGAAAGCGTGAAACCGCTCGCAATCAAGTCCAAAGCCGTGTCCAACACTGCACGATAGGCCAAAAGACCTCGATCGATTATATATTTGGTCAATCGAGGAGAGTTGAAGTGAATAGTTACTCGATCGAGCTGTCCTGTGCTCGATCGAGTAGTAGCCGCTGAAAAGTTGCTCGATCGAGTAGAATTGTTACTCGATCGAGTGTTTTTCTCCAATAAAGTCCTCGTTCGAGGGGTATTTTCCCTCGATCGAGTAGAATCTATCATGGGCCTTAAGTCCATAGTCTAATTAGGGTTTAGAGTCGTGTTATGCTTATTTAAGACTCTTATTTACGTCATTAGGAGACACATTCAATCAGGGGGTGATCCCTGATCATCACCACTTAGCTTCTAGTTTCTGAACTCTCTTCTTTCTTTAGTTTACATTCGGGTGGATTTGTTCTTTACGCCGGATTTGCTAAGATTGTAAACTACTCTCTCTTTTATTCTTATTCTTTACCTTAGTCTTAATTACTGTTTTACTCTTCTTAATTACTGCGTTGTTATTATTCATGCTTGTTAATTGCGATTTTATTATGTCTAATACCATATGTTCAATCGTCTTAGTTAGCATCGTTAATAACATGAGTAGCTAATTCTCTTGTATGTTGGGATGAGGGAAACTGTAGTAGAGGCATGTTAGGATAAATTATTTTAGTTCGTCTTGAATATGAGAATCAGTCTAAGCAATTTAATTGAGGTTTAGTCGAATGAGTGCACGCAGGAGGCTAGGTTAGGTAGTTAACCCCGACCTGGATCGGGAGATTGGAAGGGAAGGCTTGCTTAGAATTGATAGGTGACTCCTAAGAGGACGAGAGTTAATTAGGAAAATTCCTAGGGTGGTTTGAGACCGAAAGGAGAAAACCATTGCCCTTCTCATTGATAGATTGACTGACTTAGTTGACCCGTTGATGCCGATACTGCAGCGGACCGAATCCTAGCATATTCTCTCTTTTTCTGATTTATTTCATATTTATTTCTTCCTTTATTTCTCTTTCCTTTAATCTTATATAGTTAGTTAAAACCTTTTCAAAACCCCCCAGATTGTTACTTGCAGATTTAGATTACAGTTAGTTAATTTCCTCCCTGTGGAGATCGACCCTACTTCCGCTATCTTCTTAGTTAGTAGACTTAGGTTTTATTTTTGGTGTATAACGACCATATCACCTGTGGTCTTGTATGATGGGAGGGCCTGTGTGTCTGTATCAGCCTATCATAATAGCAGTGTAGTGGGATGGGAGGGCATGTGGTCTTGTATCAGCCTATCATAATAGATGTTAAGTGTCAAGTGTGTGTGTGTCTGTATCCGCTATGGTTGTAAGATTTCTGCTATGGTTCCTAAATGCAAATCTGTTCGAGCTAATAAAGTATCAGTGCTTTACGTTTGTTATTACTATGCCGTTCCTAAGTTATTTAAAAAAAAATCAGAAAGATAGTTATTTAAAAAAATAACAGAAACTAAAAAAAACAAATATATAAGCTAATACCTCACATTATTAACCACCTCAGGATCGGGGACGTTTCTTGCCCGACATAGTTTCTTCGTTAACCCAAATACCTTCACCATGATCATCACGCATATAGATGCTTTCAATGTTATCATGATCAGTGTCAACATTGTCGAAATAAGATACAGTGGAAGAGTGATCCATTCCCTCAAACACGACATCCTGATCATTATCCCCACCATTATCGGGTGCACCCCGTCTACTCCTTATAGATAGTACAACAGACCACTTCTTATCCATAGGATCGGTGACATAGAACACTTGTTTAGCTTGGGATGCCATTATGAAAGGATCATCCTTATTATTGCCAACCTTATCCAAATTGACCAACGTAAATCCCATTTTATCCTTTCGAACACAATTGTTGTTGTTATCAACCCAGTTACATCGAAACAGAGGTATTGTGAAATCAATGTAATCTAATACCAATATTTCTTGAATAACACCATAATAAAGGCATTTTCCCCAAATAGGGTTTTTATCTTTTGAAGTAGCAAAGTGCATTGCCTCAAATTCAGAACTCACACCACTATTTTGCATTGTGCTCAACTCATCTTGCTCGCGGGTGTAAAAAGTATAACCATTAATAGCAAAACCGCTGAAAAAAGTGGCCCTGGCATTTGGACCTAACCCAAGACGTAGTAACCTAGGAGAGATGTCATCACCATACAAATTCTTATACTCCAAGACAATATTCCTAAACCACTCTCCGAACGTCTTCTTATGCTCGTTTGCAATCCACATCTCGCTCTTGTTTGGGTGATCGTATTTGAGCTCATCTTTGTGTTGTTGAATATAAGGTTGCACCTCATCTTCGTTGTTTAGCACATACGTATGTGCTAAATGTAACATGTCACGTGCCACAATTTTTTCAACCCGGCCCCTAATACCTTTTCCGGTCATCCAGTCACTATGACGATTCTTTGGAACGCCAATTAACTCCTCAGGGGAGAGATGAGCGTAACAATATGCAAGAGCTTCGTCTAATATAGCACGTTCAGCAATACAACCTTCTGGACGATACCGATTAGATGTATAGTCCTTGTACACTTTCATCAATCTTTCGAAAGGATACTGGTATC